>CAUYQG010011314.1:0-60782 GCA_963574415.1 Tarsius wallacei
GGAAGGCTGAGGCGGAAGGATCGCCGGAGCCCAGCAGGTCGAGGCTGCGGTGGCCGGGAGCGGCCACTGCACTCCAGTCTGGGCGACAGAGTGAGACTCCAACTCAAAAAAAAAAAAAAAAAAAAAAAAAAAAAAAAAAAATATATATATATATATATATATATTTATACCTTCACATTGATACAGAATAGTACACATAGAGGACTGGGGAGAGGAAAGGGACTGGGAAGATGAAGAGGAATTTTCACATTTAAGCCAGTATACTTAAAATCTGCCTTAGTGTTTTACAATGGAAAGGTATATACATTGTATAAAAAACAAAAGAGAGAGAGAAAGAAGAAGAAAAACCCAACAGTCTCTTCTTCCCCCAAATTTAACATGTATGAGTAAGGAATCTAATTAATTTTATCTAGTATTTCATGTTTAGGGATTGATATAAGGATTAGACCTGCATTACATTTCAAACAAAAAAAACAAAACAACCCACATGGCTTGCCATAGATATTAGCCAATAAGCCAAACATCCTCACCTCAAAGTGACATAACTTTTTCCTATTATGCTTAGGATCCTGGAGTAATTTAGCTCACCACACCCTTTGATCCTGAATAAAAGTACTAGTCTGTCAGCAATGCTATTCTCTTTTAAAGAGTTTCTAGAAATATCTTTCCCTTTATGCTCACATTTTCCCTGCAAGGATCGAATACTCATTCCACTTTAAAATAAAGTTTAATCATAGTTTTATTTTATGCTTTAGTTAGTGATATTGCCTTGTGACTTGGGATGAAGACTAAATGGAAGAATAAAATAACAAGTTGGTCTACAGTGTTGTAATTTAGGTTAATATGACTCATACTAGCAATAAGCTTCTTGTACTAAAAGGTATGAATCAGTTAATTACTGTTTCTTTGAGGTACAGGAGTAAGGAGACAGTGTCATCAAATGATCTGTTGTGAGTTTAAACTCTTAAGTTCCCAAGGAAAATTTGAAAAGGACTTTGCTTACCAACCTGATCAACTGACAAACACCTATTATGAGCAACCCCTATGTTAAGTTCCATGGAGGACACCAATGTAAGACATGGTCCCTTTTCTATCATAGGACAAACATATATCAGGCATCATGGAAAGTCGAATCTAGGAAAATCTAGCTTGAAAGGCATTCAAGTGGTTGTGGTGGAGTGAAGGACACTCAGAAGTCTTGCTAGCAAGTATAACACATGATTCCTGTTGTCAGAGGGCGTGTAGTTTTATCCACATGCAAAGAGAACCTATGCTGTGAGACTGTATTGTCAAATATTAATGGAGTACAAAAGATAAGTGCTATAGTAAATCACAGAAAGGACACATACTCAGAACATGAGACATGAGACATCTAATAATGTATAGAAGGCAACTGGAAATGTGATTAAAGCTTGGATGAAATCACTGAGTTAAAGATAACAGTCTTTGTTTTTATATTGCTTTTACTTTTTAAAGAGTACCTATTTTGAGTATTTATTTATTTTTTAATTTATTGTTTGTTTTTGACTTGGGGCCTCAATCTGTCACCCAGGCTGGAGCACAGTGGCATGATTATGGCTTACTGAAGCCTTCAGCTCCTGGGCCCAACCAATCCTCCCATCTCAGCCTCCAGCTACTGAGTAGCTGGGAATGTAGGCACACAACACCATGCCTGGATAATTTTTCTTATTTTTTTTTTTGGTAGAGACAAAGTCTTGCTATGTTGCCTCGGCTGGTCTTACCTAGGCTCAAGCAATCCTCCTACCTCGGCCTCCCAAAATGCTATAATTTATAAGCCTCTGTACCTGGCCCATTTGTTTTTTAGAGACAGGGTCTTGCTCTGTTGCCCAGGCTGGAGTGCAGTGGTGGGATCATCGCTCAATGCAGCTTCAAACTCCTGGGCTCAAGCAATTCTCCCACCTCAGCCTCCCAAGTAACTGGATTACAGGTGTATACTACCACACCCAGCTATATTTTGTATTTTTGTAGAGATGGAGTCTACTCCTGGCCTCAAGTGATCTTCCCGCACTGGCCTCCCAAAGTGCCAGAAATACAGGCATGAGTCACTGTGCCCAGTCATAAAGAGAACAACTTTGAAATATTTGCATAAATGTGATAAATAAGATTTCAAGCAGGAGATATACAGAATGAGAAGGAAAAGAAGATCAAAATCTGAAGAAAACAGTATGACACTGAAAATAAGAACAGACATTTAAAAAGTAGACATCTAGAAATTTAAAATAGTAATTAAAGTTAAAAAAATTGTTTTTTAATTGGTTGGAGTCTCACTCTGTCTCCTAGACTGGAGTGTATGCAATGGCATGCTCACAGCCACTGCAGCCTCAACCTGCTGGGCTCAGGCGATCCTTCTGCCTCAACCTTCCAAGTAGCTGGAACTACAGGCATGCACCACCAGGCCTGGTTAACTTTTTGATTTATTGTAGGGACGAGGTTCCACCAAATTGCCCAGGCTGGTCTTGAATCCCTGGACTCAGGCAATCCTCTTGCCTCTGTCTCCCAAACTGCTGGGTTACAGGTGTGAGCCATTGTGCCTGGCTAAAGTAAAAAATTTAATGGTCTAGTTAATAGCATATTAGATACAGATGAAGAAATATTAGCAAATGCAAGGTAGTTCTGAGGAAAATATACAGAAAGCAGTGTGGAGATATAGGGAATACAAATTATGGAATAAAAAATAGGGATAAGAATGAGAAAGTTCAGTATATTATTTAACAAAATTTCCAGAAAGCAAGATAAAAAAGAAGGGAGAGAGACACTTTTGATGAGACAATGGCTGATAATTTCCTATAATTATTGAAAGACTGTCTCAGGTTAAGAATCATAAATTTCAAGCAGAATAAATAAAAAGGCGTGCATCCCAGGCACACTGTAGTGACATTGAAGTACTGCAATGATGAAGATAAAAATCTAGAAGGAAATCAGGCATAAAAGATAGATTGTCTACAAAGAAATAACTACTAGATAAGCAATAGAGCAACAATATATTTCTCAAGAAATCTGTAGGAGCCAGAAGTTAATGGAACAGAACTTTACAGTATCTTTACACAGCTGAGGAGAAACCAAGGAACTTGTCAACCTAAAATTTGATACCCAACTAAACTGTCACTTCAGAATGTCAAATTATGCCACTTTTCAGACAAAGGCTGAGAAAAGGTATGCCTCTTACAGACTGACACCGAAAGACTAAAACATTCAAATCAATACTATATATTGTTTAAAGATGCATGCTTGCATATTATACATGTTTTCATATATATTATATATCATGATACTTATGCAGTACATATAAGTAGTAAAAGTAGAAAAACAAGCATGGAAATGGAATAGGGATTATTTGTGGGAGAATGGAAGAGAAGGGAATTGGAGGTTCATTTGCATTTTTTAAGCTAGTGTTCATTTATTATTTTTAGTCTTTTTGTCTGCTTGAAATATATTTAAAAAGGGAGGAGATAGTTTAAAAAAAATAATGATCTATGATATCAAATATTATACAAGAAAATACGAACAGAAAATTTCACAGACTTGGACACTAAAAGGCCACTGAATATGTTCCAGTAACTGTTTTCCCGGAAAAGAGAGAATGAAAACAGACTTTCCAACCTTCCTACATTTGTTCATATTATTTCTCCTTCTTTCTTATTACAATAAAAGCAACATCCTTATGCCCATCAAAGAGCAGTCTTTTCTGTGTATGTTTTGGATCTAATTTCTCTCACCTTCTTAGAAGATATTGTGTGTGTGTATAGAGATGCAGATATAGATATAAATATGAATATTTAAATATATACTTTTGAGTCAGGGGTCTCACTCTGTCACCCAGGCTAGAGTGATGATGGCTCACCACAATCTCAATCTCCTGGGCTTAAATGATTCTCTCACCTCAGCCTCCTGAGTAACTGAGACTACAGGAACACACAACCATTCCTGACTAATTTTTTGTACAAATAAAGTTTCACTATGTTACCCAAGCTGGAAAGATAAATGTTTATTTTCTTTCTCTCCTATATTTTCACTTTCTCCCTTTCTGCAGAATCCTTACCAGCATTTAAACATGCATAAGCCTCTCCCATTTTAAAACCCCTCTTTCCCCAAGCTGCCACAAACATATTTACTGTGTCTTTTCCCCATCACAACCCATTCCATGCCTTATTTATCTCCTCCCCATATCAACCAAACATCTTGAAAGAATTATCTACAATTACCACCTCAATGTCTGTCTTTCCCATTTACCCTTGAAACATTCTCATGGAACTCCTACCCTCACTCCACAGAAATTACTGTCCTCAAGATCAGCCTTGATTGCTTTGTCTTGACTTCTTACTACTACTTGACATTGCACCACTTCTTTCTCAATCATCATCATAAGAAATGCAGTATTTGTTGAGCATTTGCTATATGCCAGGCACTGTGTCAATGTGCTACCTTTATATGCATTTCCTTCTCGAAGCCTTTCTTATTTTGGCCTCCATAATATAATACTCCTGATTGTCCTCTTGCCTCTCAAGTAGATACTCTGGTGTCTTTGCTCACTCCCATCCTTCTGACCTTTAATGGATGAAATTTCTCAAGGTATAATCCCTAGTCCTCTGTTCTTCCATCTCTAAAACAAGGACTATTGCCTTCACTTATACACATCTATCTGTGCATGGATGATTTCCAATTTTTCTTTTTCATTTTATCCACTACTATTTCAGCATGTACTTTTTTTTTTTTTTTACTGGAAAATATAGTTTATTTAGAAAGTAAATTAGAGAGAGAGAAGAGAGAGGAGTTTCACCTCCCCAAGGTAGGGGAGGGGGCCAAGGCTAGGAAACATGGCAGCCGTAGCTCAAAGAGCCACGTGGACACACCAAGGTTTAACAAAGCAATGGCCAGTGCATCTTTAAAAGATAAGAACTCTTTTTTTTTTTGAGTTGGAATCTCACTCTGTCGCCCAGGTTTGAGTACAGCGACATGCTCACAGCCACTGCAGCCTCCACCTGCTGGGCTCAGGTGATCCTTCTGCCTCAGCCTTCCAACTAGCTGGAACCACAAGTATGTGCCACTATGCTTGGCTAATTTTTTGATTTGTTGTAGTTATTGCTTAAACATAACCACAACATCATTATCACACCTAAATAAAATAAACAATAGTTCCTAAATATTACGAAATACTCATTCGGTGAACAATTTTCCAATTGTCTTATAAAGATCATGAAATTTTTCTAAATTTTCAAAATTAAGGTTCTTACCAAGTGACTCTCACTCTTGCTTTCAGTCCTTTAATGGGGGTAAAGAGCAAAATTTGTAACCTGGCTTATGGACCCTGCATGGTTTGTCCTGGCTTTGCTAGTCACCCAGACAAATAGAATGGAATCCAGAGGTTTGAAATGACAGTTCAAATCCATTGTCTTTGGCCGGGTTCTGTGGCTCAGCCTGTAATCCCAGCACTTTGGGAGGCCGAGGCGAGTAGATTGCCTGAGTCTGCGGGTTTGAGACCAGCCCGGCCAACTTGGCAAGACTTTGTCTCTACCATAAATAAAAAATTAGCCGGGTGTGGTAGCGCGTGCCTATAGTTCTGGCTACTTGGAAGGCTGAGGCGGAGGAATTGCCGGAGCCCAGCAGGTGGATGCTGGCGTGGCCATGAGTGTGCCACTGCACCCCAGCCTGAGTGAAACTCCAACTCAAAAACAAACAAAAAAACCCAAACAAATCCATTGTCTTAAGTTGATATACAGTTGATAATATTCAATCAAAAAGGTACTGACCCCCCCCATGGTAAAATTTGCATCTGTTGGGGTTTGTTTTGACCAAAAGAAGGGAGTGGAGAGAAATATTGATGAGGAAAATGATGCAGACCTGGGCTATGCATCATTTAGCTGTCAGGCAGAGATGCTAAGGGAAAAGGGTCCACATAGACATCATTCTAGGGGGCAGTGCACTCCTGTATGCTCTTCAGCCAACTCGCAGGGTTTGAGGAGTCTCCTATACACCTGAAATTATTTTCTTTGATATGCTGGACAACCTCCATCAGGACAATCGGACTAGACCAACCTCTTTGCTGCCAGCTGATCAGTTTCCCTTGAAGATGTGCAAAGAAGACTCAGTCTCCCCAGACTGCAGTTTTTTTCGCTCATAAGGACAACCTCTGCCCTGCTCCTTGATACCAGTCTCATGAGTGTTTCCTTATATGTGAAAAAATTGTTTGTATATAAATAAAAATGTCTCTGAGTTATTCTTTGATAATAAAGCTTGGTCTGACCCTCAGATCTATTCTTTCTCCACTCTTTCTCATCTCAGTTCCTCCATCTACTCAAGTTGCTCAAGTTAGAAATCTGGGAGGATTTTTCAACGTGATCTTGTCCCTCACCCCTAGGTCCTCCCTGGATCCAGTTCACCACCAAGATCTGAATCCACTTTGAAAATACACCTTGATAACAACCATTAACAGTCTCTACCATCTACTGTTTGGACTAGTTGGTCCTAAGTTTTCTCCCTACATTCACATTTATCCTCTTCCATTTTATTTTCGCAGGTGAACCAGGGTATCTTAAAAACTATATATCTCATCACATGCCTCTCCCTCTTTAACCACAGTTTGTCCTCCATATTCGTGGGTTCGACATCCACAGATTTGACCCCCAAAATTTGGAAAACAAAACGTTGAACAATACAAAATAACAATATGACATTAAAAATAATACAAACGAAAAAAAACAATGCAGTATAAGAACTATATAGTACTTGTATTAGGTATAGTAAGTAATCTCGAGATGATTTAAAGTATACAGGAGGATGTGTGTGGGTTATATGCAAATACCATGCCATTTTATACCAGGGGCTTTAGCAGCTGGAGGTTAGGGAGTAGGGGGTGGTGGTGGTGTCCTAAAACCAATCTTCTGTGGATACTGAGGGATAACTATACTTTGCACAATTTCCATGATACCTGTGATAAAGTGACAAAACAATAAATCCCTAATAGGGTCAACTTGTTCACAAGACCCTGCCTGATCTGGCCCCACCTACCTCCCTGTATTTATCTGATACTCCTGTCTCTCCTGCTCACAGCTATAGCCACACTGCCCTTCTTTCAATTCCTTTAAACATTAAACATTTTTCCAGCCCAGGACCTTTGCTTATGCTATTCCCTCTGTCTTAAATCCCCCTGGTTGTTCATTCTTTAGAAGTTGGCTTATCATTTTCTCAGAGAGGCCATTCCTAAACTCCCTGCTAAATTAGTGAGTCTCTTTTAAGTCCTTCATAGCTCTAAACTTAATTTATATTCATTTATATAATTCTTTGTGTAATAGCTTAATTCTTACTAACCTATGAGCTACAAAAGTTCAGAAATCCTATCTGATTTTTTAAAAAATTTGCCGGGTGCAGTGTAAATCTCAACACTTCCCTGCCTGTAATCTCAGCATTTTGGGAGGCTAAGGTAGGAGGATCATTTGAGACAAGGAGTTTGAGACCAGCCTGAGCAACTAAGTGAGGCCCTGTCTCTACAGAAAATAGAAAAATTACTGAGTGTGGTGGTGTGTCCCAGCTACTAGGGAGGCTGAGGCAGGAAGATCGCTTGAACCCAGAAGTTAGAGGTTGCAGTGAGCTGTTATCATGCCATTGCACTCCAACTTGGGTGACAGTGAAACCCTGTCTCAAAAAAAAAAAAAAAATCTTATAATACAAGCTTAGCATATAGTCAGCACTAAATACTTTCTTTGAACAAATGAGTAAGATAAGATATGTGCATTTAGTACAGTGACAGACACATAGAAAATACTCATTGACTTTCCTGTTTTTATTTTAAATGTTTACATTAGATATTGGTCTTTTACTTAATGGAATGTTGTTAGTTTTTTTTAAGTATGTATTTTAAGGCAGGCTTGGTGGCTCAACCTGTAATCCCGCGCTTTGGGAGGCTGAGGTGAGTGGATTGCCTGAGCCTGTGGGTTCGAGACCTGCCTGGGCAACTTGGTGAGACCTCATCTCCACAATAAATAAATAAAAAATCAGCCGGGCATGGTAGCGCATGCCTGTAATTCCGGCTACTCGGAAGGTTGAGGCGGAAGGATCGCCCGAGCCCAGCAGGTCAAGGCTGCAGTGGCTGGGAGCGGCCACTGCACTCCAGTTTGGGTTACAGAGTGAGACTCCGACTCAAAAAAAAAAAAGTATGTATTTTAAATCTTTTCAATGACTACAGTTATTCCACTAGATGTCAGGCTAACCTAAAAATTAATTGTTATAAAATTAAAGTACTGTGTATAATTCAGTGTTCAGTTGAGCTGTTAGATGATTCCATTTTTAAAATATAATTTTATCTTTTATAAGACATGAGGTCTCGCTATGTTATCCTCTACCGTTAATTTAATGAAGAGAGATAATGTTTTTTAGATACCTTTGAAATTGAGATTGTGAATGCTCCATGATTGTATAGAATACTGAGGATATAAATCTCTTGTGCTGTGGAAGGTTGTAGATATTTTGGGTTTCTCATCAAAGACTTGAACTCTATCAAAAATAAAATACTTGTGAAATAGTCTGGATGCGGTGGCTCATGCCTGTAATCCCAGCACTTTGGGAAGTGGAGGCAAGAGAATTGCCTGAGCCCATGGATTTGAGATCAGCCTGGGCAACATGTGGAGACCTCATCTCTACAATAAATCAAAAAAATTAGCCGGGCCTGGTGGTGCACACCTGTAGTTCCAGCAACTTGGAAGGCTGAGGCAGAAGGATCACCTGAGCCCAGCAGGTCGAGGCTGTGGTGGCTGTGAGCGTGCTGCTGTACTCCAGCCTGGGCGACAGAGTGAGGTTCCTATTTTTAAAAAAACCCCAAAACAAAAAACCAAAAAAATTGTGAAATATAATTTTTTAAAACCTGCTAATATTTATTGAGCACCAACTACATGCCAGACACTTTGCTAAATGCTTTACATGTTGAATCTCATTCAATAAGTTATGACAGCAATTAAAAGTATATCATTAATAAAACAATCTCGTGGCTGGGCTCAGTGGTGCAGCCTGTAATCCCAGCATTTTGGGAGGCAGAGGCGAGTGGATTACCTGAGTCCGTGGGTTCGAGACCAGCCTGAGCACCTTGGTGAGACCTCGTCTCTACAATAAATCAAAAATTAGCTGGGTGTGGTAGGGTGCACCTGTAGTTCTGGCTCCTTGGAAGGCTGAGGCGGAAGGATCGCTGGAGCCCAGTAAGTCGACACTGGGGTGGCCGTGAGTGTGCCACTGCACTCTAGCCTGGGCAACAGAGTGAGACTCCAACTAAAAAAAAAAAAAAAAAAAATCTCGTGAGGCAAATATTATTAACCTCATTTTGAAAGCTGGGATTAAAAAAAATTAAATAGCTCTTCTTAAAAGCGCTAAAAGAGATATCATAGACTAGGCGTGGTGGCTCACGCCTATAATCCCAGCACTTTGGGAGGCCAAGATGAGAGGGTTACCTGAGCCCGTGGGTTCGAGACCAGCCTGGGCAACTTGACAAGACCTCATCTCTACAATAAATTTTTAAAAAGAGCATAACCTACTGTCATTATTTATAAAAATATTTTTTTTCCCGTAAAAGTAAATTTCTATTTCTAAAAAATAAAGATGCTCTAATAATGAAAGATGTGTCAACATTCACGCCACTTGGGTCTTGGGATTTTGCTTATGAGATAGTTAGATAAATGATGTTGGTTAGTGGAAGGGATTAGGATGGCCGTGGAAAGGGTACAGGATTTGGAATTCGACAGACCTTGGTTGGCATCTCAGCATCATCATTTGCTAGTGTTAGTCTGAATTTGGGTAAGCTATTTCAGCTCTCTTAGCCGTTGAGTAGGGATATAATGTAATGTCTACCTTGCAGTGATGATGTGAAGGGTAAGTAGGAAAGTCCTTAGAAAGTGTTTATCGCAGTGATTGCCTTATAACAAGTTATAATTCAATAAATCTTGTTTTTAAAATTTTTGTTATACATTTTTCAACCTGAGAGCAAAATAAATTCAATTTTGTAAATACCATGGTTTACAAACCCCTCATGCTTTGGTCATGGTAGATGAATATACAGAACAGCAATGTCAAGTTCATACCTGAATGACTTAAAATCTATGTATGGACAGTTTACATATGAAGACTAACTATTTGATTTCCAAAATTAAAGAGTTTTTTTTCATTGAGGAGTTAAGAATTTAGACCGTATATCTTACACTTAGTCAACATTTAAAAAATATCTTTGATGATGCAGCCATAAAGAAGGACAAATGTATGGACTTTGCAGCAACTTGGATGGATTTGGAGTCGATCATACTCAGTGATGTATCACAGAAACAAAGAGCAGAGTTCCATATGTTCTCACTCATAAGTGGACCTTGAACAATTATAATACTATAAGAAAGTGTTTGGCAGTAGCGGGAAACTGTCAGGGGAGGGGGGTGGGATTGGCAGTTGAGGGAAACTGCTAGGGGAGGGAGGGGCATACCTCCTTAACAGGGGTACCTGCATGATCAATGTTTGTATACCTAACCCTGAATTGTACCCCACATCGTTATAATAAATAAAAAATAAAAATATCTTTGGTGCTTGGCTATGATAGTTAAGAAGGTAGACAGAGAAATGAATTTACTCTTTTTATGTATATTTCTACTTATCACTAACTTAATACTAACACATTACTTCTTGCCTGGACTCCTTTGATAGCTTTGAAAATGATCTCTCCATTTCCTTAACACAAGTCTTGTTGCGTAGAAATATTTTATGATGGTGAGGCTTCTATTGAGCCCATCACCTAGTTGGTAGGTACTGGTACCCAGTAGGTACCGTGCCTTACCCCCTTCCCTCCCTCCTCCGTTTAGGGTTGCGCCATTGTTTCTTGGTCCCATCTTTGTGCTCATGTGTGTACAGTGTTTGGCTCTCACTTACTAGGGAGATCATATGGTATTCAGTTTTCCATTTCTGTGATAATTCACTTAGGATGATGGTCTCCAGCTGTATCCATGTTGCTGCAAAGGACAAGATTTTGTTCTTTTTTTATGGCCATGTAGTGTTCCATGGAGGTATATGTGCTACACATTCCTTTCCATTTCACCATTTGTGGGCACCTAGGTTGGTTCCATGTTTTTGTTGTTGAGGATAGTGCTGTGATAAACATGCATGGGCAGATGTCTTTTTAGTAGAGTGATTTGTGCTCCTTCAGGTATATACCCAGTAGTGAGATTGCTGAGTTGAGTGGTAAGTCTATTTTTCGTTCTTTGGGAAACCTTCAAAGTGCTTTCTACAGGGGTTTAACTAGCTTGCATTCCCATGAACAGTGTAGGAGTATTTACTTTACTCTGCATCCTTGCCAGCATCTGTTGTTTTTGGACTTTTTAACAAAAGCCATTCTGTCTGGTGTGAGATGGTATCTCATTGTGGCTTTGATTTGCATTTCTGATGATTAGTGAGGCTGAGCAGTTTTTTGTGTGTTTGTTGGCTGCTTGTGTATATCATCCTTTGAGAAGTGTCTGTTCATGTCCTTTGCCTACTTTTTAATGAAGTTATTAGTTTTTCTTCTGTTGATTTGTTTGAGTTCTTTGTAGATTCTGGATATTCTGCAAATATTTTCTCCCATTCTGTTGGTTGTCTGTTAACTTAGTTGATTATTTTGCTGTGCAGAAGCTCTTGGGTTTGATTAGGCCTACTTGGCAGTTTTGTCTTTTGTGGCTTTTGCTTTTGAGGTCTTGGTTATGAATTCACTGCCCAGGCCAATGCCCAGAAGAGTGTTTCCTATGCTTTCTTGTAGAATTTTTATAGTTTGAGGTCTTACGTTCAAGTCATTAATCCATTTTGTGTTAATTTTTATATATAGTGAGAGAAAGAGGTCCAGCTTCATTCTTCTGTATATGTTTAGCCAATTTTCCTAACATCATTTGTTAAATAGGGTGCCCTTTTTCCAGAGTTTGTTTTTGTTAGCTTTGTCTAAGATGCGATGGTTGTATGCCAGTGGTTTTACTTATAGATTCCCAACTCTGTTCCATTGGTCTATGTGTCATTTTTGTGCCAATACCATGTTTTGGTTACTATTACCTTGTAGTAAAATCCGAAATCTGGTAATGTGATACCTCCGACTTTGTTCTTTTTGCTTAAGCTTGTTTTGGCCATTCCAGTTCTTTCTTGCTTCCATATGAATTTAAGTTTTTTTTCTAGATCCATGAAAAATGATGCTGGTACTTTGTTAGGGATTGCATTGAAACTATAGATTGCATTAGGTAGTATGGACATCTTGACAATATTGATTCTTCTGATTCATGAGCATGGAATGTTTCCAAGATGAATATTCCTAAAAGTACAGCTTGAGCCATGTTACAACTTGTTCAAGCATCTGAAGATTCCACTGCCTAACAAAGGTAAGTTTACACTAGTCTTGGTTAGAGTCATGTCATCAATGATGTCTCCTTTTTTTTTTTTTTTTTTTAACCATATAGAATGTCCTTGTATGTATGAAGAGCTGGATTGAGATATGTGGGCACAGCAGCTAATATCATTAATTCAAGTTTCTATTTTGAAAATATTTGTAAATTTATTTAATGGGCCTGAAGTGCAATAGGTTTTTCTTTTTAACTTTATGAAATCTAGAAATCCAGAAAAATGTGAAGAATAGTATAACAAACACTCATTCTCCTCATGTAGAAATAGCAATAGTTGATTTTTAAATCATAACTTAGTGTTTTTTAAGGGCTAAGCTATTACTACTATTTAAGACCTAGGTAACTAAGCCAATATCCACAGTCTCATTCACCTCTCTGTCCCCCACCCAAAGTTTCCTCTACAAAGAGTTTAGTGTGTCTCCTGCCTGCCCAAACTGTTTTAAAATACCTTTACTTATTTATGTCTACAAACAAAGATAGTATATCTTGTGTTTTAACTTATGTACATAGTATCATGTTGTATCTATCATTCTGCAATTCTAACTAAATATTATATTAAATATTTGAAATATGTTTAATATAGACTAGAGACACATATATGTTGTTTCTTTTAGTTGTTGTATAGGAGTCCATCATATGAATATACCACATTTTATTTGTCTAGTCCCCTACTGCTGGATTCTTAGATTTTTCTAGTTTTCACTCTTAAAAACTATGCTATAATGAATGTCTTTCTTCACATATCCTGGAATACACAAACACACACACACACACACACACACATATGGATATGCCTGTAAGTAGTGTGCATATTTTTAATTTTACAAAATACAACCATTTTGCCTCCAGGAGAAAGTCTCTATTTTCTCCCATTTTCATCAAAACTTGATAGATTTTATTACTGGGTGGAAATAGTATCTATCTACTTGACCTAAAAACATTTTTCATTTCTAGTTACCTTCTAGATTGAGACTCTTTTCCTAAGGTGACTGGTTTTTAAATTTTCCTTCTGTGTAAAATTGACTGTGTGCTTCACCCCATTTTTTCCTCTCCTTTTTTATTGAGTTTGAAGATACTACCTCTTTGTCACAAACTTTGTGTTATTTCAAATTGGTTTTTTATTAAGCTATCATATTTATATGTAATCAGAATTCAAAAAAATAAAACTTTAAAAATATCGAGTGAATGTGGTACTTTTCCCCCTTATTCAGATTTCTAAAAATGTTCTTCAGTATTATCTTATAATACTGTTTTTCCTCCATAAGGCTTTTCTGCATTTTTGGTTAAGTTCTTTGTTAGATAGCTTTGCAGTTTTGTTCCTATTGTGAAAGGAAATTTTAAAAGTATGATTTCTAATTGATTTGCCTATAAATAGGAACACTACTAAATATCATACATTGAATTCTAGTATTCATATAGGGTTGGTTCTATCTCTTAGGATTTTCTATGAATTTTATTATGGTTTTAAAATAATGAAAATTTTTGTCACTTTATAATATGCATACTTCTTATTCATTATCTTATTTTTGGCATTGGCAATGCTACAGGCATCTTGGTGCATTCCTGACTTTAATATGAATTTCTCTTATGTTTCATATACATTTTGATGCTTAGTATAGAATTATCTGGTTAACATGGTAAGGTTCTTTCCAAATCTCAGTTTGCCAAGTTTTTCCTGTTTTAAAAATCATGAAATGAATAGGTAGTTGAATATATCAAAATGTATTTTCTGCATCTATGACATACTCATGATTTTTCTCCTTAATCTGTTAATTTGGTAAATTGCATGGATAGGTTTCATTATTATTATTATTATTATTATTATTATTGCTTGATTTGAAATTTAGGTATAGAATTGAATTGATAATTCTCAATTTTGATACACTATCATCACCGGTCTTATTTTTATTTTTACTATCCGTAACTCTATTCCATTTCTCTTACCCCAAAGGCTTTTATTTTAAGGTGTTTGTTATATATCCTAATCAAATAAAGTGGGTTTTTTGGTGTCTCTGTGTTCATTTATATAAATGTTGTCTTATAGATGTTTGTTTCCTACTTTTTTTCACTCAACACTGTATTTTTAAGATCTATTTAGTTGCTGTTATATGCACCTTATATTGTTTCTATCTGTAGAATGGTATTTCAGACTATGTACCTATGGCATTTACTTATCTATTCCCCCAGAAATGGACACCTAAAGTTGTTTTCAACTTTCTATAACTACAAAATAACACTGTGATAAATATCCTCATGCATAGTTGGCTTTTGATCTGTGTGCTGGTTTCTCTGACACTTATACCTAGGTATGCGATTGTTGGAACATGGCAAATGTGCATATTTGATTTCATTAAGTACCACCAGGTTGCTTTTTATAATGTTTCTTCAATTATATGTCTGACAGGAGAAGATGAGAACTTCTCCACTTTCTTATTTACAATTTGAGTTATTTGATTTTTACTTTTTATCCATCTGATAGATGTTAAAGTATATCTCAGTGTCATTGCAATTGGCATGTCTCTGATTACTAGTGCATTTCTTCGACTTCTATGTTTATTTGCCATTGGACTTCCCTTCAAATGATTTGCCTCCTTATATCCTTTGCCTATTTTTCAATTAAGGTTTCCTGCCTTTTTCTTGTTAATTTGCAGGTGTTCCTTATATCTGCTTTATATCAATCCCTTAGTAGCTTTAAATACTGCAAATATCTTCTATGATCTGTTATTAATTTTGTCTATGGTATCCTTTTTGATCAGAAAGTCTTAATTTTGATGTAATTAAGCCCATCCTTTTTTCCCCCTAATATTTGTGTTGTTAGATCCTTCTTAAGAAGTTCTTCCAACTCTAAGATCACCCAGATATTTTCCTTTCTTTTATTAGCTTCTACAATTTGCCTCTTTAATTGAAGACTTTACTCCAAATGGAATTTACCTGAGTATATGGTGGGACCTAAAGAATACTACTTTATTCTTCTATATGTAGAGTTATTCTTCCTAATGCTATCTGAAAATTAGTCTGTCTTTTCTCTATTGATTTAAAGAGCTACCTTTATTAGACACCCATTTTTATTTCTGAGCTTTTTATTCTGTTCATTGTGTATTTGCTTATCTGCAATCACATATTGTATTTCTTACTATAGCTTTCTGGATTGTATTAACATCTGGGAAGGAAATTCCTTTATTTACTCATCTTTTTCAAAATTGAGTTAGTTAGTTTTTCATGAACCTCCATCTCATATAATTTGGATAATATGATTGTTATATCTCTTGGAAGTTTTACTGAAATCTGAATTAGTTATCTGTTGCTGCCTAACTCATTACCCCGTAACTTAGTGGCTTAAAACAAAAATAAACATTATCTCTCAGCTTCTGTGATTTGGGAATTCGGGAGTGACTTACCTAGGTGGTTTGACTTAGGGTCTTAGTTTGAATTGACGATGTCACTTGGGGCCACAATCTTCTGATGGCGAAGCTAGACAATCCTTCTCCCTGATGGTTCACTCACGTGGTTAGCAAGTTGATACTGGCATTGGTGGTATCAACTCCTTGCCATATAAACCTCTTGATAAAGCTGCTTGAGTATCCTCACAACATGGAGGCTGACGTCCACTAAAGCAAGTGACCCAAGAGACTGCGAGGTGGAGACTGCAGTGTCATTTATGACCCAGCATCGGAAGTCACACTTCAACATTCCTGCAGTATCCTATTGATTGTGCTAGTCAGCTCTCCACAGGGTGGGAGGGGATTAAGCAAGAGGGCAAGTATCACTGGAGGCCATATTGGAGCCTGACTACCTCAGTCCAGCCTCTAGCTGCCAATAATTAATGTCCCTCCTGCATGCAAAATCCTCTTATCTTCCTGACACAGTTCCCCCAAAGTCTCATCCAATTACAGCATTAGCTTCAGCCCCAGAATTTCACCCAAATTAGGTATAGGGGGCAGATGAGTTTTGTTGGGTACAGTTCTTTAAGGAAAGTTCTTTTTGATGTGAATACCTGTGGACTTAAGAGGCAGAACCACAGATGGTATGTATACCAAGAGGCAAGAATCAATGGAGGGCATCTTGAAGGGGGATACCACAAAATTTCATTTACCATTTTTTGCAAGGCAGGTATATGGGTGACAAATTCCCTTGATTTTTGTTTGTCTGAGAAAAATCTTTATTTCTCTTTCACTTTTGAAGTACAATTTTGCTAGGAACAAAATTCTATGTTGGTTGTTTTTCTTTCAACACTTTAGATGTCTACTTCACTCTCTCCTTGCTTGCATGCTTTCAAAAGGGAAGTCTGATGGAATTCTTATCATTGTTTCTCTGAAGATAAGTTGTTTTTTATTTTTGTTTGTCTTCCCCAAGACTTTGTATTTATTTTTATTTTCTGATTTGAATATAAATACACCTATGTGTAGATTTTTTGGTATTTATTGTGTGTGCTGTTCTTTGAGTTTTGTGGACATGTGTTTTGATGTCTATCATTAATTTAGGAAAATCCTCAGCTATTATTACTTCAAATATTTATTTTGTTCCTTTTTCTTTCTTATTACTCCCATTATATGTATGTTACCCCTTTTGTAATTGTCCTGCAGTTTTTGAATAGTCTACTTCATCTTTTCATTTTGGTCTTTTCTCTTTTTTTTGGTTTTGGAAGTTTCTATTGACATATCTTCAGGCTTACTGATTCTTTTCTTGACTGTGTCCGTTCTACTGATGAGTCCATCAAAAGCATTCTTCATTTCAGTTACAGTATTTTTTATTTTTAATATTTCATTTTTATTCTTTCCCAGGATTTCTATGTTTCTGCTTACATCACCCATGTTACTGTTCTTGCATGTTTTGCTTTTTCCATTAAAGCTCTTACCATATTAATCATACTTATTTTACATTCTTGGTCTAATAATTCCAAAATTTTCTGCCATATCTGAGTCTGGTTCTGGTTCTTTTTTTTTTTTTTTGGTCTCTTGAGATTATTTTTTGGGGAGAGGGGCTTTAGCCTGCCTTGTAATTTTTTATTGAAAGCCAGATATGATGTATTGGGTAAAAGAAACTGTGGTAAATAGGCTATTAGTGTGAGGTTTTATGTTACTTGGCTGGGGGTTGGTGTATAGATATCAGAGGAAAAATTTTCCTCTAGTGTTCTTGTTTTTGACTCAATGGTTGTCTTTGGGTTTCCCTAGAGACTCTGATTCAAATTTGGTCTGAGGCTTCTAGTTCTTTGATTTGTAATCTCCTGTTCACAGACAGAAGCTTATTAATGTGGTGGTAAAGTGTGGAGGGAGGAAAAGAATTCCGTAGTCCTATGATTAGGTCTTTTACCATGCATGTCTCCCTGGGCTGTGGCCTTCACAAGTGCTTTTCAGCTTTTTTTCCCCTTTGATAAGGTAAGAATGTCAGAGAGCTCTGAGTTGGGTGTTTTCCTCTGCCACACGGAAGGCTGGGGAGACTGGAATTGGGCGTTTCCATTCCCCCAAGCTGGTTAGGCTCTTGTAAAACCTAAGTTACTCAGGTTCCGTTAAAATAGTTTCCTTTGAGAACAGGCTTTTGTTAAGAACAGAATGCTCTGGACATATGTCAAAATGGTTATTTTTTCCTCTTACCCTGTTGAAAGTCGGAAGGAATTTTTCTCTTATTTTCACCCATAACTTGGTAGGGTTCTTGGAAGAAAAACTCACAAAAATGTGGAGGTCCCTCTAAGACCTCTGAGGGTTTTTAATACTCAGGCTCATTCGTACTGAGCCTCTGGAAGGCTAGCCGTCATTTACAGTTTAAGTGTTCCTTCTGGTGTTGGCTTCATGGGCAGGCTTCTGCTCCTGGTAAGCTGTGATTCTCTGCTCTTGCCTGTCTCTCCAATATTTCTGTAGCAAGTTACAGTGTGATTTCAATTCTCTGATGGATGTAAGAATTGTTGATTTTCAGTTCAGCTTTTTTGCTTGTTGTGAGGATGGGAATGATAACTTCTAAGCTCTTTACATGTTAGACCAGTACTTTTGATTTTTTTATAAGTTGATCTCGTGCCTGGTAGTTTTTCAGAACTCTTATTACTTTGTTTCTTGATGTCCTGTATCACCTGCATATAAGTGCAGTGTGTATCTTTCTTACCAATTATTGTATCTTCTATTCCTTTTCTCTTTTTTTCTATAATTAAAAAAATTATTTTATTTTTTATTTTAGCGATGTGGGGTACAATTCAGGGTTAGGTACATAAGAGGTCATCGTACAGGTGAAGTTTGGGCCTCTCAGTGGTCCTCACTGAACCTGGTGTAGGATTGGGTACCTTTATTAGTGTTACGTGTCCCCTCCCTCCACTGGCAATGACCCATTACTGCCAATCCCTTTCACGTAGTATTATGATAAATGTTCAGGGTCCACTTATGAGTGAGAACATGTGGTACTCAGTTCTTTGTTTCTGTGACAGATCACTGTTTTTTGTTTTGTTTTTTAAATAGACATGAAGTCTTGCCATGTTGCCCGGCTAGCCATGAATTCCTTGGCTCAGACAATCCTCTTGCCTCGGTCTCCCAAAGTGCTGGGATTACAGGCGTGAGCCACCCAGCTTATTCCTTTTTTCCTTGCACCGGAATCTTACTTTTCTCAGTGACTGCTAAAGTTCTATAAATCATTCAGTATAGTGACCATATGTATATGAGAATAAATTAACTATCTCCTGATTCTTTGAACTTTTCGTAAAATAATTTTTAAATTTATAGACTTTTAAGTGATTTATTTTCCTAGAAATTTAGAATCCTCACCCTTCAATGTCTAATTTCTCATCTCTGCTTGAGAATTCAGTGCCTTTTTTCTTTGTTTTTAAATAATCAGGGTTTGACATTAAGGTTAAAATAGGTTAATAGTTTTCAAGGGTTTTTTTTGAAGGAAGAATGTTGGCTGAATTATAATACACTTTTCTGAATGTATTGAGATGATCACATAATTTTTCTTTTTAATCTGTTAATGTGATTTTTAAATATTAAATCATACTTGGATTTCTGGGATAGATTCAACTTCATCATAATACATTACTGTTTTTCTGGATTTGATTTGCAAATATTTTATGATTTTTTTCTCGACTCTTATAGATACATTGTACAGCTTCCTCCTTTCAGACATTCAAAGAGTTAAAAATTTTCTTGCCTGTAGACAAAAAATTTCAATGTCTTTCTTGCTCTTTTTCTTTCCTCGCTCAGAAAAATTATACCATTGCTATGTTAATGGCTTAATTTATATTTTGACAAATAGCTTATAAATTCTTTTGAGATGATACAGTTAATTTTTTGAAACTACGTGTTGGTTTATATCAATGTTATTAAGTGGGTTAGTTTTCATTATATTAAATCCTTACATTACCATATGTACTTGATATCTTATGGTTATTTTTTGATGCAGTGGGGTCAAATCTGGATTTCTATTGTGGGTATAAAAGTATTCATTAACTTATTTCATGCATATTTATTGAATATCTACTATGTGTCAACTATCATTCTAGATGCTGAGGATACAGCAGGAAAAAAAAAAATCCCTGCTCTAATAGAGTACCTTGGTAATATTCTTAGGACCTAATGATGATCACAGAATAGAAATAGAACTTTATTGTGATGGTCCACAATTTGTACAAAAAAGCATTCTTGCTGATCATTTCATGCCTAGCGCTAAAACTTTGACATATCACTTTGAATCACTGATAAAAAACAAATTTGACCCCCTCACTACTTCAGACATTCTTCAATGGAAAATTATCTCTGTAGTTCTTTTTGATTATAGTTTATATGAACACGAAGTATTCATTCATAATGAAGAATGGTATACAAATCAATCTATAAAATTATTTGCTACTGTGTATACTTTTTTTTTTTTTAGAAAGCAGGATTTATTGAGAGGACAGAAAAGCTCCCACAGTGGGAGAGGACTCAAAGGGGGTGCCCTATATATATTTTTCAAATGGTTTGGATACATTTTGATATTGTCAATATAACAAATGAATGCATAGCTCATACTCTGAAAATGTTTTTTAAAAAGTTTACAAGTACAAATATACATCGTTTTATATTAAAAACTAATGAATGGATTGCTAAAAGACAGGAAATTGTATATTTATTTTGATTTACACTTAGTAACCCAATTAGTATTCATTAACTCAATAATTAGGAAACATAACTTATGCACATTCGCTTTTACATTACAATGAGTTTTATAATAGAAAACAAGCATAGTAAATTAAATCCTAAGAAAATGTTTATGTAAAGGTATATATAACATTAGACTTTAGTTCTTATACAATTTCTAGTTTAAAATATGGATAAAATTACAGCTAATCCAAACATTGCCAAACTGATTGGAGAAATATTGGTACTCAGATCAGGGATGCTGGGTCCATTTGAAGTAATGAACTTAGTTGCTTGTGCAACGTTAGAAACCTTTGATGTGAGGTTGGCTTCATGGATGGTTTGAATCGCGATATAGAAGTTGGTGCCATTTTTTATTTTAGAAAGTTCTGGTTTAAATTCGAAATTTTCTGTTGACCCAGCCTCCTTAGGTATCAGACCAGAAGTATTTACTAAAGTGGCATGATCAAAATCTTCTTGGAGGTCCAGGAAACACTTACTTATTCTTATAATGTAGCTGTCAACTGAAAAACAAATATTAATAGATACTTCATGTATATTAAAAGCACTATGGAGCCTTGCTATTACCACACTGCCTTACATTAGGAATGTATATCAGAAAATCACACAATATTTTAGTTATGAAAATCCCATTAGTTTTTGTCTGGTTATTTCATCTTCTTTATTTTAAGGGTAAATATGTGAACAGGTTTTTTTCTTTAAAGTAGAGTTGTCCCAGAAAAATTTAATTCAAAATCATATAGAACTAAAAAATCAAAATCTAGATTTTTTTTTACATTTAAAATTTAAAATTTTAGATTTAGGGAATACAAGCGCATGTTTGTTACATGGACACACTGTATACTGGTGGCGATTTGGCTTCCAAACAGCTTCTAAAAAAAAACAAATGGATCTTGTTCTGTTGCCCAGACTGGCGATCAGTGGTATGAACATGGCTTGCTGCAGCCTCAAACCCCTGGGCTCAAGCAATTTTTCCACTCAGCCTCCTAAGTAGTTGGCATTACAGGCATGTACCACTACTAAGTCTGCTTTTTAATTTAGAACAAGGAACATAATAGTGTTTTAGTATAGTGACATTGAGTCTCCACATCTGTGTTATTTCTCATCAAGTTGAAAAAGGGAGTAATAAACAGGAAAGTATAAAGAAGACAGAGTAGGAAACAGGGATAAGGAAAAAGAGCTGAAGGAGGCAAACACTGGAGTGTGCATTAATTACATGTGCTTAGGCTTGGGCAGACCTTTACCCACACCCTAATCCTGCTACTTTCTAGCTGTGTAACAAAGAAAATAGTATTTAACCTTTCTTATCACTAGTTTTTAATCTGTAAAATAGGGAATAAATTATACAATTCATTCAACAATTATTTATTGAGTGCCTACTATTCTTGTGGTGAGAATTATATATGACAGTGCATGAAATGTGTTAGCATAATTTAATAACTGTTAATACATGTTTGAAATATTAGCTATTATAACTGTTATTATTTTATCAAAAAAGGAAAGTAGGATGACATAAATGTTTCATTCTATACTGCTTTTAGAAAACTACCAGAGCAATACACATTGTTACCAACATCATTCTTCTCAGATCTGGAAATGATAATACAGATATTCCTTTGGAAACATAAATGACCACGAATAGCCAAAACAATCCTTAGCAAGGGAAACAAAGCAGTAGGTATCACACTTCTAGGCTTCAAACTCTACTACAAGGCTACAGTAATCAAAATAGCCTGGTACTGGTACAAAAACAGGCACATAGACCAATGGAACAGGAGAGAGATTCCGGAAGCAAAGCCTCAAATTCCTCAACCAACTCATCTTTGACAAAGCCTCAACAACAAGCACTGGGGAGAGGAGAACCTATTTGGTAAATGGTGCTGGGAAAACTGGCTGACCACATGCAGAAGATTGAAACAGGACACCTACCTATCACCATACACAAAAATTAACTCTAAATGAATCAAAGACCTAAACGTAAAACCTCAAACTATAAGAATCTTAGAAGATGCAGGAGATACCCTTATGGAAATTGGAACTGGGAACCAATTCCTACTTAGAACCCTAAAGGCCAATACTTTAAGAAATAAGATAATAGATAAGTGGGACCTCATCAAATTAACGAGCTTCTCCAAAGCAAGAGAAACCATCAAGAGAACAGGAAGACAGCCAACAGAATGGGAAAAAATATTTGCCAACTGTATATCTGACAAAGGCCTAACATCTAGCATGTACAAGGAACTCAAACACACCGAAGGGAAAAAAACAAACAGCCCCTTTAAAAAGTGGGTGAAAGACATGAATAGACATGTCTCAAAAGAAGATATATACAGGCAGCCAACAGACAGATGAAAAAGTGCTCAGCCTCACTCATCATCAGAAAAATGCAAATCAAAACCACACCGAGATACCACCTAACCCCTGTAAGAATGGCCATCATTAATAAAACAAACAACAGATGCCGATGAGGATTTGGAGAAAAAGGAACACTTCTACACGGCTGGTGGGAATGCAAACTTATACAACCTCTCTGGAAAACAGTCTGGCAATTTCTGAAAGAACTAGAAATTGACTTTCCATATGACCCAGCAATTCCCCTATTGGGAATATACCCAGAGGAACTCACATTATCCTACAAAGAAGATACCTGCACACGTATGTTTGTTGCAGCTCTAGTCACAAAAGCAAAAACATGGAACCAACCGTGTTGCCCATCGAAGCTGGACTGGATAAAAAAAAATGTGGTACATATACACAATGGAATATTATGCAGCCATAAAGAAGGACAAATATATGGACTTTGCAGCAACCTGGATGGATCTGGAGTCGATCATACTTAGTGATGTATCACAGAAACAAAGAAGAGGGTTCCATATGTTCTCACTCATAAGAGGTCCTTGAACAATTATAATGCTATAAGAAAGCAATTGGCAGTAATGGGAAACTGTGGGGGGGTGGGGGGGAATTGGCAGTTAAGGGAAACTGCTAGGGGAGGGAGGGGCATACCTCATCAACAGGGGTACCTGCATGATCAAGGTTTGTAGACCTAACCCTGAATGGTACCCCACATCTTTATAATAAACATTTTTTTTAAAAGAAAAAAAAGAAAAAGAAATCTACCAGAGTCAGTCAAGCATGCGTGGCTCACGTCTATAATCCCATCCCTTTAAGAGGCTAAGACAAACTGAGCTCAGTGGCTCAGCCTGTAATTCCAGCACTTTGGGAAGCTGAGGTGAGTGGATTGCCTGAGCCTGCGGGTTTGAGACCCACCTGGGCAACTTGGCGAGACCTCATCTCTACAATAAATCAAAAAATTAACCGGGCGTGGTAGCGCGCCTGTGGTTTCAGCTACTTGGCAGGCTGAGGCGGAAGGATCGCCGGAGCCCAGCAGGTCGAGACTGCAGTGGCCGGGAGTGGCCACTGCACTCCAGTCTGGGCAACAGAGTGAGACTCCAACTCAAAAAATAAAATAAAAAGAAGAGGCTAAGACAGGAGGATGGCTTGAGGCCAGGAGTTTGAGACTAGCCTGGACAACAAAATGAAACCTTGTTTCTAAGATATAAATCTATCAGAGTCATTGATATAACAATATATTCTCACATTTCAAAGGATGATGAAAAATAAAACATCAGATATCCTTTTTTAAAGTAAAGTTTTTTTAAAAAATTTTTTTTCATGAAAATGTGAAAGGATTTCAAGTGTGTGGTGAATAACTTTAAAAAAAATTCAGGTTCGCAGTTTAACATTTAGTTTCTCCACATATAAGCTTTGTCAATCCATCCCATAATTCTTCACAAAACCCTGTCCTCCATTTACATGGCTCTATCTATCTATCTGTCTATCTATCCATCCCCTATTTTAATTCAAATATTCCACTGTGAAATTTTGCTTTCTTGACCTTGATCATGTTACTGATTGAATTTTGTTTAATTAAAAACAAAGATAGAAGTAATTTAAACTTTCTGGAATAGGGTAACTTATTATTAGGAACCTTGAATGAATGAGATATTTTGATCCTGAACTTAATTCAGACTCTGAACAAATCTCTCAAATGAGCGAGTTTTTCTTTCCGTGAGCATCTCTCTTTGTGGGACACATTCACCTAACTTGGCTAACTACCCTCATTCCTCAAGACTCAGGTCAGGAATAATCTCCCCTGGAAAGCCTTTGAAGATGTACGAGTGCCTTGTGGTCATACCCCCCAACTAGGGTTTTGTGGCCAACTAAGAGTTTGTGGTCTACCTAGGGGCTGCCATGTCATTCTGGGTTTACAACAGGATATCTCCTATTACACTGCTATCTGTCCACTTATGTGTCTTCTTTGCTCAACCGACTATTGAGAGTAGGGATTATTTCTTAGAAATCCTAATAGTGTAAAGACTCAAAAGGTTAATAAATGAATGAAACTGTGTATATACAGAAATACTTATTTTTTTTCCTTGGGTAAGGAGAAAAGAATGCAACAGAAAGCTGTTAGCTCAGTCTCCTCAAAGTAATGTCTAAGATGCTTCAAATTGTGAGAAGCAGTTTCGTACAATAGACTCTGACAAGATTGGGTTAGAATTCTAGAGTTACTAAATATAGAAATGATTTGGGCCATTTCAGTTACCTCTTGGAGCTTCAGTTTTCACAACTGAAAATAATTGAATAATGGCCTGTAGTAGACATTTCACCAATGGGACATTAGGAAATTCTTAGCAAATGAAAGCCTGTGGGATTTCTTTTAGTATCCTTTAAAACGTGACATCAGACTTACCTCTTCCTTTGTCGAGGACCTTGCCGGGAGCAGTCCATGAAAGTTGAATATACTCTCCTTTAAACGTGGCCTCAAGGTCTGTAATTTTACCAGGTGGGAACACGTTATTATGATTACCACCAGGAGGCGCTCCTGATACAGTAAACGAACCTCCAGAGGTCAGTCTGCTGAAGTCTTCTACTTTAGCAACTGCCACGTTGACTTCAGGTTTGGGTGGGTTCAGGATAATTGTACCTACCAAAAAAAAAAGAATTCTGTGACTTTTCTTTTTAAAGTTTTCAAGAAAAGTTTATTTAGAAAGTAAATTAGAGAGAGAGAGACAGGAGACAGAGAGGGAGAGAGAGAAAGAGAGAGAGAGAGAGAGAGAGAGAGAGAGAGAGAGAGAGAGATTTACCTCCCCCAAGTAGGGGAGGGGGCCAAGGCTAGGAAACAAGGTGGCCATAGCTCCAAGAGCTACGTGAAGACAGCAGAGTTTAACAAGCAACGGCCAATTCTGTAATTTTTCATATTGCCATATCTATTCTCTATTTTGTAAGCTGATCTTACAGCTGTAGAGGGTTAATATTGATTGACAAAAGACACTGAAAAAGTAACAGGTTTTGGTTAAAAAAAAAAGCTTGTTTTATTGATATTATTTTTATTTTATTTTATTTTTTTGAGTTGGAGTCTCACTCTGTCGTCCAGACTGGAGTGCAGTGGCACGCTCCCGGCCACCGCAACCTGGGCTCTGGAGATCCTTCCGCCTCAGACTTCCAAGGAGCTGTAACTACAGGCATGCACTACCACACCCGGCTAATTTTTGATTTATTGTAGAGATGAGGTCTTCCCAAGTTGCCCAGGTGGGTCTTGAACCCGCGGGCTCAGACAATCCACTCGCCTAGCCCTCCCAAAGTGCTGGGATTACAGGCTGAGCCACCGAGCCCGGCTTGATGTTATTTAAACATTGATGAGGAGACACTGTGCTATGTTAAAACTATCTGTCTCTACTATTTGACTGTAAATACTTTTAGGACCTGGATTACGTTTTATTTATCTTTGTAGCTCCAGCATCTGACACAGTGCTTGCAACGTAGTAGGTATTCAGTAATGTTTTTTCAATGTGGACGAAATGAACGGAAGGAGGTGTGAGAAAAACATATGGAAAATATAGCCCTATGTTAGGGCCACTAATATGAATATGTTTTTGAAACATTCAGGTGATTTACAACATTATATAATTGAGTTTTCCTCTGTATATTATATTTTCCATGTTTACCATAGGCAGTTTGCAAGAGACACATTTCTGTTTTAATGCTACTCACCATTTTCAACATAGCCTGGTAAATACAGAGCTTTTTGCTGCCGTCTTAAACTTAGTCTAGCTGTGTTTTTTCTTGCTTGGGCATGCACTTTTAAGCTGTATCTACCATTCCCATGGTAATCTGTAAAATACCTTGAGTAGATACCATCATTCTTGACAGTGTCAGCACCTTGATATTGAAATGAAATAATTAGTCATCCAATAAAGTAAAAATGGCAATTGCAACTATTTATGAGCACTGACAATATCAGCAATTTAGGAGATAGTATAGCACAGTGTTTTAAGTACATGGACCCTGGAATTAGACTGTTTTGGTAGAAAACTTGGTTGGCTTGGTCACTTGTTAACTCTATGGTTTTGAAAAAGTCTAATTCATGGTAGACATTCAATTAATATTAGCTGTTGGTATTATTATTTCATAAAGGAAGCTTATCAAATAAGGAAAACACAACTGAGTTGGAGAAAGCATATATGAAACACTGACATTACTGAAAATAGACACAAATTGTATTCTTAAGTTCCATGGGAAATGTAAAATTGTTCATAAATTGCTCATGGCCACCCCAGTGACGACCTCCTGGGCTCTGGTGAGCCTACCGCGTCAGCCTTCTAAGTAGCTGGAACTATAGACACGTGCTACCACACCGGGCTAATTTTTGATTTTAAAAAAGGTAAATTCCTTATGTCTATGACTTGTCAGGAAATTAAGAAGTTAAAAACAGTAAAATTAAATTTAATTTTTCTTAAAATATGATTCACTTGCAAACACAGGAAATATTGACTTCTGGGTCATAGAACTGTAGGAGGATTTTAAGTATAGTGGAGGTCAGTGCGGATTCTTCTTACCAGCACCGTTGTCCAAGAGCTCCAACATTACTTTATGTCCATCTTCGGTTTCAATAGTGGCTGTTACATTGATTCCCAGAACAGGCAAAAACCCTTGACTGACTCGTGCATAAACAATCATTGGGTTAGGGTAGTGAGCTGTGTTTTGACTCATGTGAGCAGTTGCAATTACTGGGAGAGTGGTAGGGCTTCTTGCTCGAGTGGTCACTGTCACTGTCAGAAACTGAGGGTTGGCATGCGTATTTTGAAGACTGTAAGTCCAAGTGCCTGTCTGAGAGGAAAAAAAAACCTACTTGAGCGCTTTGGTAATATTTTCCTACTCCATGATTGAAATATAAAATTACTTAGAAATTAAACCAGAGTAGTAACTATTATTTTTAATATCCAATTTTATAAACAAATAAATAGTATGGATATGAATCCCTCATTATTTGATTTTTTTTATTACAGATGATCTGTTATTTTAATATTGGCAGTGTAAAAGATGCTGTTTTCTTCTATTTAAATTGAAACTGATTAAGAAAGCTTGGAGATAACAGACCTACCTCTGCAATACCTGGTATTTGAAGACGGGCAGACCGAATATTTAGTGTGTCTTCTCTGAAATCTGAAGTATGATATTTTTTTCCTTTTGGATCTTGAAGAAGAATTTCTGGCCTTTGTACAGTCCATGTGACGACAAAGAAGGTATCATTTCCAATTGTACTATCCACAGGCACTGTACCATTTATCCATTTCTTCCCTGGAATATTCAATGCTTTACTTTCCAACTGTTTGGTAAATAAAAGCAGCAAAAACACATAAAACCCATTTGTTATTACAGTTAATGGAATTTCCAAGTTTAGTCAGTTTGGAGTCATTTTCATTTTAAAAAAAATTTCAGTTAAAACAACTACGAATTATTTTGAGAAATGTTCCTATAAAAAAACGTGCCTAATTATAAAGAAGAGAATCATTCAAGAGAATAGGTGGCTAGAAGTTCTGGAAAAGAAAATTCGGTAAAGTTGTGTTTTTCTTCTGCATATCTGACATTTTCAGGAAAAAGAGTTATTTCTTGGAGAAAGAGGAGTTAATAATTAGGATAATAGAAATTTATTACAACAGTGAGAAAGCAAGTAATTTTTTGATATACTGACCTGAAGTGCCTGTTGAGAGATATTGCCACTGCTAGATGAGATTCTACTGAAAGCATCAATAAGACCACTGTTGTCTTTATGGGCATAAAAACGATGTCCTCCTGAAACAGAATTATAAATGGAAATACCATATTTGTTATTGTATTCTCATCAATATACTTTAAAATCTATTTTAACATTTCTTTTTAAACTTACAAAAGATGAACATCCCAGAATTTTATGAACTTTCACTATATTAGTGCCCAATACGTAATCCTACAATAATAACTGAAACCTTGCTCAAAATAAGTAAGATCTAAGAATGAAGCAAACTTTAAAGAAGAGGTTCTAATTGTGTGTGTGTGTGTTTTAAATCAATCAATCATCAAATGTAAGGGCCTGCCACATGGGTGAAGCTGTTCTAAGCACTAAATAGTGTTACAAAATTCAATTTCAGATTGTACTGAACCAGCTGCTTATTTTCTAGTTGGGTCTAAGATATACCAAAACAGTTAGAGAATGATAGTTGAGAATAAAATAAAAATTAAGTGCAGGAAATAAGTACCATAGAAATTAATGATGAGAGTGATAACTTGCATATAAGGAATTAGAAGCGAGGGCAAGAATTAATACAAGTGATTGCCACAAATACAACAATCAATAATAGTTATTGAACTAATAAATGGCAGAAAGTGCTGGGCACAAGCCTGTAATCCCAGCACTTTGGGTAGTCGAGGTGAGGAGGGAATTGCCTGAGCCCACGGGTTCGAGACCAGCCTGGGCAACTTGGAGAGACCTCATCTCTACAATAAATCAAAAAATTATCCAGGTGTGATAGAGCACCTGTAGTTCTGGCTACTTGGAAGGCTAAGGCAGAAGGATCGCCTGAGCCCAGAAGGTTGACATTGGGGTGGCTGTTTGCACGCCACTGCACTCCAGCCTAGGCGACGGAGTGAGACAACAACTCAAAAAAAGAAAAAAATGGCAGAAAGACCAGCTAGAGGGTTACTGAAGAAGCCTGGGAAGGCAATTGTGAGGGCTGGATTCTGATAGTAGTGGTAATAGGACTGAAGGGAAATACAGAAATACTTCAAACTAAGATTTAGCAAGATTTGGTGAAATAGTCGCAGGGTGGGAAGATAGAGCTCTGAACTGATCATCAGTACTCTATGGCTTTTGGTAAATTATTAGTTTGCTCTGGGATTCCATTTCCTCATCTACCAATAAACAGGGATGTCAAAATCTCTAGTATGCCATCGAGCGGTATTTTGGAATTGCGCAATCATTTTGGACTTGCAGTTGAGTAACCGCGGAGAAATTTCTGTTTAGTAGTCTCGGCAGAAAGTGGGTAGAAATAAATGAAGATGGCAAACATTGAATGATATTAGAAGAAACAACTATATGAAGAAGTGGAGGAGAGGGAAATGAACTTAATCTGAAGGACAGAAAGAGACAAAGACTAATTTTCAGGATAGGAAATTTTTGAGCAACTTTATAGAGAAAGAGCCCCTGGAATGGGAGAGACTAGAAATGTATTTGCTATCCAAGCTGTATTCCAAAGGCTTACCTGTCATATTTGACAGGGTCTCCAGTTCTTTGTCAGCAGAAGGTCCCAGAGCAATGGTGTGGATGACTGCACCACTTCGTTTTACCGCCTCAAAGCACGAACCTATTGTGTCGTCTTCCCCATCTGTTAGCAATATGATTTCAGAGCCAGAAGTATGCTGGTTACTCTGGGAAATTACCTGATAGTGAAAAAGCCAGGTTACTACTTACAGAATGTCATATTTTAATATGTTTAAAATAAGAACAGGCCTGTTCTTTAGTCTTGCATCAGAGTAAGCAAAAGGAAAAAAAACTCTTCTCATTGACAATTCAGGGGGAGCCGGTCTTGTGATTTTGAAAGCTGGAGTGTTAACCCTTCTTCTAATCCTCTCAAATATGCTCTCAGTACCCACGGGAGGAAAAATAAAGCACTGAGAACAATGCCTGGCACTCAGTGTATATTAGCTACTGCTGTTATTATTATCCCAAGAGATACTTAAGGTGGAGGCAAGTGACTTAGACAACTCCGGAAGACTGAAGACTAGATAGCATTTGCAAAGTCATGCCCAAAGGTGAGTGTGCAAGGTTAAATGATGGGACACGTGCTTTTTTAACTGCATTTTATTTGATCACTGCTGTAGAATCGCAGGGTTTCAAGGAAAAAAGCAAAAAACAAGACCTTGGACTGCCATGAAGAAGAAAGTTCATAATTTTATAAATTATTACAAATACTTTTCTTTTCGTATTTTTCTTCTTTTTGTTTTTTTGAGTTGGAATCTCACTCCGTCACCCAGCCTAGAGTGCTTGAGCCACCGCACTTGGCCTCTTTTTTTACTTCTACCAAGAGTATTGACTAAGAATTTGGTGTTCGATAACTTGAGAGTAAATTCCAGCTCTGCTATTTGCTAAATAGAATAGTTAGTGCTTTTCTCAAGACTATATTAGTATATGTATATGTGTGTGTGTGTGTGTATGTATATGCATGCATATAAGTATTATATACATGTAACTCTTTTGCCTGAAAATATTCAGTTGTGCGGAAGAAAAGCATCTTTACTGAATTTACTTTTCCGTCATACTTATAGCCACCTTTTCTCTTGAATTCTTTTAGTCTTTATAATTATGTATGCTTTTTATTTGGAAAATTCTTTAAAATAATTTATTCATTTTAATTGAAATTTTAAAAAAAGATTACATTTTTAAACTTAGGCATTTCATAAACTATATTTTAGAAGTGAATAGACATATGCAATAAGAATTATGATAATTATTATCATAATAGTAAACCTTTCTTAAGCATTTATATATTTCACATAATTCCTCCAATTAAATGAGAAGGATACTCTTATAACCCACATTGCTTCAGTTGAAAAAACAGGCCCAGTTGAGTTACTTATCCAAGGTCATTTAGTTAAGAAATGTTAGAACCAGGATCCCAAGTTTCTCTATATCCAGAGCCTGCCATCTTAAACCAATATAGTTTATGACAAATAGACACCATGAGGAAAGTTAAGAGATGGTATTAGTCAATGACCTCGATAAGAGTAACAATCTCTACGTTACAGCAAGGAGAGGATCAGTGAAGGAAGTAGTTTTCTATTTTCGTGACTTAACTCATGACAAGAAATAGGCTTAAATGGAGGCTGACTGAGGCTGTAAGGAATTTGAATGAAAATGAGGCAGTTGGGTACAGTGCTCAAAAGGCACTCCCAATTTGTTGAACTCACAATTTTGATTTCCTTAAACTTCACTTATGTTCGTTGGGTCTGGTACTATATTGCTTGAGGGGATATCTTTATCTTTGTCATTTTAAAATGTCAATTTAACTCCATGAACTGGGGCTTTCAAAAAATCCATCAGTGTAGATTTGTTACTAATTTTCCTCCTCCACAGTCCCCTCGACGGCATTATTTTCTGCTCATTGAAATTCAGACTGCAGGAGTGCTAGAGAAATGGAGAGCTCCTCCATAAAATCACGAGGATTGTGTGAACACTGGATTTTCCCCGCCTTACCTAACCACTCCCCAATGCAACTTAGTGCCTCAGAAGTGTATCAGTTGGATAACTGTACTCAGAGAGGCTCTAGTTGTGAACAATACATAGAAGAGGCTATTTTTTTTCCTTGCCATAAGAAGGGAATGATTTACCTTGATCAGATCACAATTATAACACGAGGAACCCATGAACTCATGACCCCTGTTCAAAGGTAATTGGAGAAAATTAAAAGCAATAGTAAATGGCAAATGATATTCAAATTAAAAAAAATTTTTTACCTGAAATCCTGCTTTGAGTCCACTGCAAATTGAAGTTCCACCATTCGCTGCTTGAGGCAGGTTTGCAGTGATATCTCGGTAAGAGGTATCATTAGTGATTTTTATTAGATTATTTTGGATTTGAGCATAACTATCAAATGTGACCATCCCAACCAAAGATCCCTTTTCAATAATTTGAATCAAGTATAGTTCTGCTGCTTGATTCATTCGAGAGAGACGGTCTTCCTGTAAGAAAAAGATGTTTGAACAACTTCCAAGACTACAAATCTTGACAAATTAGTGAAAGACAAAGTCATTCATGGACCATAGATCATGATGATACTTGATTGGTGTATTTTAAAATTTACTTCTTCATTTTGTTTTTAAAAGTTAAAGAAAATGTTAAAAAGTCAGTTATACTCGGGAAAGCCTTAAAAATCTGGATCTTTTTACTTAAGAGTTTTATATTCAGGAATTTATCCTAAAGAAATAATTTTCAAAATGCATACAAAGATGTTCCCTGCAACATATTTTAATAATAAATTGAAAATGTCCAAAATGCCCAATAATAGGAGATTGTTTGACTAAATTATGGTATGTATGTGCGATACAACCATTAAAAATTATGTAATGGACTTATATTTTCCATGAGGAGTGTTTAAGGTATGTTAAGTTAAAAAAATCAGATTATAAAGCATTCTATAAAATATAATCACATTTTCAAGGAGGAAAAACAAATACATTAGCAAAAAAGAGGCTGAAATGATATATGTTCAGTGGCAGATTTATGGATGATTTTTTTTTCTATTTGTTCAGCTATAATTTTTCTTATTACTTAGAACTAAAACTAAGGAATAAAAATTATTCATTATCCAATAACCTTTACATAGTAACATTTTTATTTTAGCTTATTATCTTCTAGTACTTATCTATATAAAATAATCGTACTGAAATTTATGAGAACACATATATGTTAGTTTGTCAGAATTAAGCCTTAAGATTAAATGACATTTCTATTAACTTAACTACTTAATTTAAGGGAGTTAGCAAAAAACTGTCTTACTGAAGCCATGCTTCCAGATTTATCAAGTACCAAACACACGACTCGCGGTTTGGACCTGAGCAATGAAAATGTAGGATGAGGTGGTGGATTCCTTCCTGTCATGGGAGATACATTTCGAAAATCATCAGAGCCCATAATTATATCCCATGTGCTTTGGCGATCACACATTTTGTTGTGTAGGTTTGGGGCTTCTTTATTGTGTGTTTCTGCAGTACAAAATTCAGTCACCTGAAAAAAAAATCAATTAAAAGACAAGATTACCATCACTTGTGAAGGCATTACTTTCCTTTTCAATATGTAACTGGCTGCCATACATATCCTCTACAGATTTTATCTCCTGATTATTAAAAATTCCTTCATACCTGAACATTCTGACATCCATTTTGCATACTTGAATGGGGTGTAAAGCTAGCAATATGTACTGGTATAGAAAGATTTTTTTGGGGATTCTTTTAGGTAGAGATGGAGAATGTCATTGGGGGATGGTGGCAGCTGGCATGACTGCTTAAGTTAATTTCTTACTTTCCCTTCAGAATCTTGAAGAGCTTAAGTCTTGAATGAGGTTCAAGGAAAAGAGGACAGGGTTTCTGGTAATTTCTAGCTGTGCTCTAAAAATGGAATAGAGAAAACGGCCATCTTTAATTGTCTAGGCGTGTTCTACATCTTCATAGTTGATCAAAAAACTTGAGGACAGATATTCTACAACTGGGATTGTTATTGACTCTGGAGGATTTTGACATAAATAAAATGATACTCCTGAAAAAGTAATGAAAGCATAGGAGAGAAAATGAGGAAATGTGATTATTTTTCTCTTAGTGGCAAGTGATAAATTGTATCCAAACATTCTCTCTATGAATATTTCATCACAATAGGACTTGTGAGTATTCTTCAAGGGTTGAAAATATAGCATTTTAGAAAAATGTTCTTATAAACTAGGGAGTATTCGAGAAGGCATTTATCTTGCAGTAAGCTGCAGCTTATAAGAAATGTGTTTAGTAGTGTCTAGATGTAAGTTCAGATTTAAAAAAACAAAATTATTAAATTTGAGTATCTTTTCATCTAAGTTTTAAGAGTTTGTTTGTTTCTGATATGGCTCTGATTTACATCTCACAAATGGAATTATTATTGGAGGAAAGAAAAATACAGTTTGTAATCAAAGCGGTAGTTCATGACCAAGTCTTGCTGATGTGAAATGGCTGGTCTCTCTTTTCCCTACTGCTGCCACTACCTTTATTTGGGTCTCTTACCTGTGTGTTGCCAAGATTTCCAGCTGGTTTCCTTGCCTCCACTAACAACTCCCTCCCTCTCCTATCCATCACAATTAGTAGTATTACCTTCTTGAAAGAATTAAGTCGATCAGATTACTAGCCTAAACCTGAGAGGATAAAACCCAAACACCTTAGTTTTGTAGTCCTCATTTCTTATTTCAACCCCATTCCTGCCTCTTGCTCACCTGTTTTCTTTGTTTCTACTACACTGAATTTCTTTCTATTTCTAGAATATACCAGAAACGTTCTTAGGGTCTTTGCTAACCCAAATGGTAATTTTGTGCAAATTAGAAAAAGGCACCCTTGATCCCCTCTCTGCCTGAACATTTTTCTAGTAAATGTTAAAATCTTCAATGTCTATGATGCAAATAATTTAGGCAGCGTTGAACTTGCACAGTCATGCATGGCATCCCTGCCTTATTCTACTCTTTCCTTTTTCACTCCCTCCTTCCTCTCTCCTTCCTGTCTCCTGCCTCCTCCCTTCTCCCTCCCTCCCTCCTCTTCCTCCTCCTCCTCCTCCTCCACCATTTTTTAAGAGATGGGCTTGGCCTGACATTTAGCCAGGCCTGTAATCCCAGCACTTTGGTTGAGCCCACAGGTTCGAGACCAGCCTGGGCAACTTGGCGAGACCTCATCTCTACAATACATAAAAAAATTAGCAGGACGTGGTGGCACACACCTGTAGTTCCAACTACATGGAAGGCTGAGGTAGAAGGATCACCTGAGCCCAGCAGGTTGAGGCTGTAGTGACTGTGAACTGCACTCCAGCCTAGGGGACAGAGTGAGACTCCAGCTCAAAAAAAAAAAAAAAAAAAAGAAAGAAAGAAAGAGAAAAAGAGATGTTTCACTTGGTTTCCCCCTGGGTTTCGAACTCCTGCCTTCAAGTGATCCTCCTGCCTCAACCTCCCAAAGTGCTGGGATTACTGAAGTGAGCCTCTGTGCTCAGTCTACTTTTTGCTTTTGTAAATCTGTTTCGCTGTATAGGAATTCTTTCTCTTCCTGTTTTGGAAAATTCATACTCATTTTTTTTCAAATCCCAGCTCAAAACTCATCTCTTCAGAAACTGTTTTCTGACTTCCAGTTGGCAAAAGTTACTGCCCTCCTTGCATTTGGTTCATATCTCTGTATCTCTTCCTACTTTGTATTATATATATATTTCCTGTATCACTAACTTTTCCCCTAAACTGAGTTCCTCAAGAACAATTATCTTTAATTATTTCTGTTTCCTGCTCTAACACAGTGCTGGGTGTGAAATAGGAGTAGTGAAGCTTAAGGGAAGGAAATCATATTCCGTGTTTCAGATCATCTCTCTTCTAGATCTGAGCTTGTGCCCTGGACACTGACACTATGTGATATATTTAATTTGTGCTATGGTCAGTAGAAGTTAGTGTTATTCTGGACAAGACATATGTTTAAAGTACAGTATTTATTGCTGAGCCATGTCTTATGTAATTAGTTGCCCTCCATAATTTAGCTGCATAATCTTTTTATTATTATTTATGTCCCGGGTAGGCAGCATGTGTTGTCTCCTACAGTCAAATGCTTTTGGAATTTATGGTTTGGAACAAGCAGTACATACCGTATTCCAATTATACTCTTGTGTCATATGATCTGATATCAATTTGGATGCTGAATTATTTGGCTAGCCTTTGGTTAAGTAGGTTAAAGTGAATTTTCCTGAGTCGTGTGTCAAATACTTTCTTCTTTTTTTTTTGAGTTGTACTCTCACTCCATTGCCCAGGCTGGAGTGCAGTGGCACGTTCATGGCCACCCTAGCATCGACCTGCTGGGCTCCAGCGATTCTTCCACCTCAGCCTTCCAAGTAGCTGGAACTAAAGGCGCATGCTACCACGCCTGGCTAATTTTTGATTTATTGTAGAGACGAGGTCTTGCCAAGTTGCCCAGGCTGGTCTCAGACCTGCGGGCTCAGGCAATCCACTCATCTTGGCCTCCCAGAGTGCTGGGATTACAGGCTGAGCCACCAAGTCTGGCCGTGTCAAATATTTTCCAGGAGGGAGCTTTATTAGGCGGGAAAACAATTTCTACTTATCTAACCTAGGTTAGTTTAAGAGTTTTAGAATAAAAATATCATGTCTATACTTTACACAAGCCTTTTATCATTATTGCCTTAGGCCCCAAAATAATTTTCAATTTTATCAGAGACAGTAGGCTGTTACAAACATCTACCTATAGAAGTCTTTTTGGGTAGCAATTTGGTATATGCAAATTTTGCTTCTTGAAGTAAGTTAGTCTTACTATTTAGAAGCAGTGTTTTGATTTGTTTTTGGTAACTTTCCTATGTTCGGTATTGTACTGTATTTTTTTTACATGTTTAAAAACTTTAATTAGGTAATTATAATGTGTGTGCATTAAATAAGTTTAGGCTTACACAGGGAAAAAGACAACTGGTAATTTTCCAAATACTTTACTAATTTTAAAAATCAAAAATTTAAAGTTTATTTTGTGTTCACCTTGTGCTAAACACTGTGGTAATACTTTATATTAGCTCTTGTAAACCTAACGCTGTGACAATATGAAGTAGGTTTTATTGTTCTTACTTAAAGATGAGAGAACTAAATCTCAAATTGAGCAATCTGGCCACAGTGACGCAACTTGAAAATGACAGACTGGGTTTCAATATCAAGTCTCTCTGACTCTATGGTACCTGTTCTCATGCACTGAGCTTTATATATTTAAACCAGATATTTCAGGTCAAACATTATCTTTGAACTTTATCGCGTTGTTATTTAATTGGTTAGACACGTTGGTACTTCTGAATTTTTTTCCTTAAGTCTGTTCTGTGGAGACAGAGCCCTACTTGTTTCCACAATATCACTTCGCATTAGGTTGGTGTGCATTAGTGTGAAGATAGTGAAAAATCCAAAATACCAATCCTTTCTAAAGCTGCCTTATAAATTATTTTAGAAAAGTAGGATAGCTGACACTTAGAAAAAGAATTAAAAGGAGAGTTGTAGCTCTATACACAAGTCCACCGAAGTCAATGAGGAAAGGTATGTTCTAAGGATTTATTGTGTTACTCCAGTGAGAAGGGTACTGTGCTGTATCTGAAGAAAAGGGCCAGGTTAATAAGAAAGGATGGGATAATTTCCAGATATACCCTGACACAGGCTAGAGAAAATGACCCATAATTAATTGCCCGAGTAATTTCCTTCCTTTCTATTAGTACCCATAATTTCATAGTAGAAAATCCAGCTTCCCTAATTCATGTTTTTCTAAGAGTTCATTTTTGAGCCTGGAAATAGAAGGTACTTACAGATTCGAAATGTTGCATACACATTATGGATTCCCTTGCAGTCTGGGATTTTTCTGGGATAAAAGTACATCTTGCTTCATACAGCCCCGTCTTGGAGTCACGTCTGCATGGCCTATCTATACAGCTATGCCCCTTGCAATCGTGGACCAACACCTTACCAGAAATGCGACTGGAACATCTGTGATGAGAGAATTAGGTTGCACATATGTGAAGACTAGGAAGATCATGAAGAAAGAGCAACCTTCTAAGACCTTTCCTTCAATGACAATTGAAGTGCCATCAATCATGTACAAAACATTACATTTTGACAGAAGTAAGCACAATGCTCTACTTTTACTTACCATCTATTTCAACAAGAACAATGTTGTTAGTTAATATTTACTAAACATTCATTATTCACTATTATGATCAATAAATCTATTATTCATGCGACTTTGCACTAAAGATGAGAATTCCTAACTCACAGGGTTGCTGTGAAGATGAAATGAGTTAAGAGATAGGAATTGCTTCTTAGTGGAGGTGGGAGAGTCAACCTTGTATTTGAAATCCTCTTGAATTTGCATATGTAGGGTGCACAGTTTTGTATTAACAGCATTTTGCAATTTACATTTGGAGAATCACTTTGCTAGACTCATGGAAGGATTAAAAATAAGCCATGCATGGAAATGCTTGTGCATTCAAACCATTTATTTGGTCTTTATGATAAAGACAATTGTCATATCCCTGGCAGGGAATGGGGAGCAAAGTATGAGTAAAGGATTCTAAAGAGTTTCTGTTTAAGTGCAGGATTTATTCCCATTCTGTGTTAACATTCAACTTTATAATATTAATCTGCTTTAATACATTTGTTTGTATTACAGGGATTTATGGAGATGGTGAGTCATATCTTTCGAGAAGTTTAGTTCTAGAGTAAGCCTAAAAGTGAAACTTACATATGATGAGACATCACTGTCTTTTTTTTTTTTTTTTTTTGAGTTGGAGTCTCACTCTGTCACCTCAGACTGGAGTGCAGTGGCCACTCCCGGCCACCGCAGCCTCGACCTGCTGGGCTCCAGCCATCCTTCTGCTTCAGCCTTCCAAGTAGCTGGAACTACAGGTGCGTGCTACCACACCCGACCAATTTTTTGATTTATTGTAGAGATGAGGTCTCGCCAAGTTGCCCAGGCAGGTCTCGAACCTGCGGGCTCAGGCAATCCACTCACCTCAGCTTCCCAAGGCGCGGGATTACAGGCTGAGCCACCGAGACTGGCAAGACTTCACTGTCTGAAAGTGTCTGGCACATAGTAGGAACTCAATAAATGTTGTCTTAGATACTTGTTTTTTCAATATATCTCTTTTTGTGACTGATAATAAGGAAATTCATTCATTTTCATTAATTTTTCAAAAATGTAATGTTTGATACATTCTGTGTTTAGCTTTTAATTTACTTCATGCCAGGCCCAAGGCCAAGGGATTAAACAATATTCACAGCGCTCAAGAATCTTAAAGTGTAGTGCGGAAAATAAAATCACACCAACAATTACTGCCCAGTGAATAAGTGTGAGAGAAGCCCATTATTGTGACTGTGGGAGTCTTCCCAAGGGCATCTAACCCCAAATGGAGGGGAGAAATCTTTAAACTGAGTCTTGGAGGATGAACAAGCATTATTTGGCTATAGAAGGAGTGATGTGGGCTGAGAGTGGGAGGAATGAATGTCCTCGGCTGGCAGCTCTGGCTGTGTGAAAGACACCAGGCAGCTCAGTGGAAATCAAGCAAACAACAACACAAAGGAGATGGGAGGGAGAGGCATTTTTCTCTCATCTCTCTTTCCTTTAAGATGTTTTTTTTATCTTAAAGGCTTATTTTCTATTACATTAACTTCCATTGTTCATCAGTACTCCACGTGCTTGATATTTTAACTTAGAGATTTAAACATCTCATCTATTTATAAATAGGGGCTGTCTATATCCATTCATAATTACATTTCTTAAAACAAACCAATTGGCTCGTTTATCCTTATGAGAAATTCTTTTTCTTAAAGACCAAGATTAAAACAAAAGTATAATACTGTATTTATGTTGGAGCTCTAGCAGCTTAATTGATTTCAATGAAACAGATTCAGCTAAAAAAATTATGAATCAAGCAGAACAAAAGAGTAGGTAGGATTGAACTCCTAGTCTCAGATAGCTTGGGGTTTGGGCTATAGCTTTTTCCTTTTTCCTCTGCCTGTACCATATTTTAAGACAATTCTGTGAATACTGAAATGATTTCAGATGCCCAGTTGATATTGATTCCAACGTGGAATCCCCAGAACAAATTGGACGTGTACATAGTAGGGTAGGTTGGATATTACAACTAACTGTATGAACTTTCAACCACCTGAGATAGCCTTTGTTTTTCAAGTATAGAAAATTAAAGAATCATAAGTAAAGAGTCCTGAAAACAGATTTGTTCACTACAATGATACCTTGTTGCTTCAACAGTGTTCCTTCTGGAAATATAGAATGGCCGGTCCTCATTATACTCATCGAACACTCCCCACCGGAGATGGGCCCATTCATGGACAAATACTCTGCCTAGGAGAGGATATTGCCACTTTGAAGTGTATAATAACAATATTTTAAGACTTTTAAAAAACACATTTTAAGAATATTTAAAAACAGGGTTCAAATCTCTCTGCCCCAACCTAATTGAGTCAAGGAACTCCAGAAATCGATGCCTTTCATTAGCCCAAGAAGTTGAAATGCGTTAGTGCCAATAAATGACTCATTTTATTATTAAACATACATGCACAAAATAAACAGCACATTTCCAATAAAAATATTGCTTGATGCCTATTTCTTCTTCTTTTTTTTTTTTTAAGAGACTGCATCTGCCTCTGTTACTCAGGCTGGCGTGCAGTAGCGTGTGACCCTGGCTCAAGCAATCCTCCCACCTCAGCTGCTTCTTAAGTATCTAGGACTATCACATGTTATCACTTATGGCTAATTTATTTTTTTTAGTGACGTGGTTTTGCTATGTTGCCCAGGCTGGTTTCAAACTCCCGGCCTCAAGCCCTCCCCCCACCTCAGCCTCCTGAGTCACTGGGATTATGAGTGTCAGCCAGTATGCCTGGTTTCTTAAAAATTTTAAAAATACCATTAATCATCGTGTCACATATATATTTTTTCCCAGTGAAAATAAGAACAGAAGTATATAATAGACGTCTCTACCTCGGGGCCCATAGATGGGCAAATTATTAGCCAACAAGAAGTTTGGAGTAAAATGTATATATTGTCCTTTATCTCCACATTGTCCATATTGAAGTGTATAAGGATCATCTCCATATTTTAGGTAAGGAGTAGCAACTATGACATCTGCCTAAAATTAGCAAAAGAACAAGCAAACAAAAACCAATTCCAAGAGCAATGGAAATAAACGATTTTAAAAACAAAGACTTTTCCCATATACACCGAGAAAAGTTGTATTACTAATTTAATTACTAAATGAGTTATTAGTCACTAGTAAAAAATTACAGGTGTTAATTTTTTTTTAAAAGCACAGAAAGAAAGAAGCAGTTGGGGAGCTAGATAAAATAGCTCACCTGGTCATATGATTCTTGCTTTGGCATCAAGTACTCAGATTTTGACTTCCAGGTCATTGGAATTAAAATGCTTACGGTCCTGAAATAAGCTCTTCGTTTGGTGGCATGAAACAGGTAAGTAGAAGCTTCAGTTACCATTTCCTGACAAAATTAAAGATACCTTGTCATAACAATGTCACAGTGAAATGAACATAAAAGTATATATACAGACTAGAAGAAGCAAATCTAACCTTCCTTTCCCCCCAAATTTTGGCAAAGACTAACTGGAAAATAGGTTGAATTTTATTCGATCTCTTCAGTCTCCTCATGTTCATATGCTTAAAAAAATCAACTGCTTCTTACCTGTCCGGGCCTGTAATCAGAATTATGGGTTGAAGATAGGAATAAGGATGCTGCATGAAGTATAAAGGTGATTAAGATCGGGAGCCTGTTGGAAGGTTGCTTATTTAATCAAGCAGCCACGGTTATTGGTTGTTTAGATAAGCTTCAAGTTTAAAGATGATTATATTAGATGTCAGTTGAAAAAATCATTTTGCTAGACATATTTTCAGTTATCATTTCATACAGAGTATGTTCATAAAAGGCAAAGTTTTACCAAGCAGTAATGAAAATAAAAACATATAGGCCTCATTGGCTTCCGATCCCAGTTTGGTCACTTATTGCAGGACCGAAAAAAATCACTTCACTTCTCTCATTTACACAAAGGTAATAATCCCCATTCTAGACCACCTCACAGGGATATTTAGAGGGTCAAAGAAGATAGCATTTATTAAAGTGCTATATATAGAGTGTTTTTAATTTTGCTGACTAATACAAATAAAATTAGGAAGATAAATCAACTTAAAACGTGTCTTTTTTTAAAGATAAAAGATACATATGATTTTTTAAATTTCCCAGAGTTGAACCAGTATGAACAGCTGCAAAAATGTACAACATAGTAAACCCCTAGGGCTTAAATGTAAATTAGTTAAACTTTATAAAAGTAGCTTTATAAAGATAACGTTTGAAAACAATTCCCTACTTGCTCTAAAGTCATTCTGTTAACTGAACTAGTTAAAAGAACATTTATAGTTTGGCCTTTTAATAATTCATTGGGGGAAAACATACTTAAACTAAGCAGATCTTGACATTTTAGATAAATGCTACATAAATGACAAATACTATCAAAACAATTTTGGAAAGTTATAACTCTGAATGTATGTATCTAGGCAACATGAGTTGAAAATACTTATTCCAAAAATAAAAAAAGTAGATAAAATTTTTTCTTACCTTTATGTTTTGAATGAGTTTTTCATCTTCTGGCACACTGGGATGAATTGCAATGACAATGCCATCATATCCATTGCCATTAAAATTTACCATTGAGCTTTTTACCCCGGGCAAGAGATGCAAGGCTAGGAACAGAATAATATTCAGACTGGACGTCATTTTGGCACATGTTACAATAAGTCTTTTGGAAATGTACGAAGGGTATTTATGTCTGTTTGACTCAGGAATTTGAATCAAGACTAAAATATTTGCATGAATGTGATTTAGTAAATCACTAAACCGTCTTGGTGTACTTCCTTATCTTACTCATTCTTGAGATTTCGTTGTTAAGTAACAATGGGGATTATGCCAAATATATTTATCATACTTGCTAAGATAACATAGGCCTAAGTATTCATTGAATTGAATAATTCATTCAGATTGTGTATTTGTCATCATAGTGGTGGGAAGTCTTCCATGTCTTAATTATCATCATCAAATGGTATTAGAGATGTAAATCCTGGGATCTGTTCACAGAAAAGCATTCTATGGAGGTATGAGGAACTGAAATTAAAGGCACCAGGAGAGAGCACATGAAAAAAGACCTGTTTAAAAAATAATAAATAAAGGACTGGAGTAGGAGTGGCAGTGAATAGGCTTTATAGTCTTTCTTTAGATTAGAGTAATATAAGCATAGTGGTTGGGGACAGCTATGGGTCAAGGGAAATTTTTTAAAAATCGCCTTCTGCAGTAACTAAATATATTTCAGTTTTCAGTTGGCATTGGATGCTTTAAGTACTTGTATAACTTAATATGCTTCAATTAAGATTTCTTTCTTCTATTTTTTTTTGAGTTGGATTCTCACTTTGTCGCCCGGTCTGGAGTGCAGTGGCACACTCACAGCCACCCCAGCATCAACCTTCTGGGCTCTGGTGATCCTTCTGTCTCAGCCTTCCAAGTAGCCGGGACTACAGGCATGCACTACCATGCCTGGTTAATTTTTTGATTTATTGTAGAGACAAGGTCTCGCCAATTTGCCCGGGCTGGTCTCGAACCCGCAGGCTCAGGCAATCCACTCGCCTCGGCCTCCCAAAGTGCTGGGATTACAGGTTGAGCCACCGAGCCCAGCAATTTCCCTTTTTTTCTTTATTGAACACAAATGTTCCTTAGTTTGAAATAATTGTACATATAGCATTGTGAGCTGGCTCTGGAGTCAGATGCATCTAAACCTCTTACCTTGGTCGCTCAACAATCATGTTGTTAAATTAATTTAGCCCAAATCTGCCTCTTTGCATAATTTGGGTTCAGCCTAGAGGTTTCTCCATAACCTTTCCCAGGGTAAACTGTAACCTAGCTGGGTATGTAAACAGATTAAACCACTCTTGTGCCAATCACCAAGCTTTGGCCAATCAAGGGTGGTCAATTATTCAAACCAAGCTCAAACAAGGTGAACGCTGAGCTGTAACCAATCCAGCCATTTCTATCTCATTTCGAATTACCATATGTCACGTTCCTTTTTCTGTCCATATCTTCTGCCATGTGGTTCGCTGAAGTCACTGTGAGCCTACTCTGGCCCAGGAGGCTGCCTCATTTGTGGATTGTTCTTTGCTCCGTTAAATAAGCTCTGTTAGGTTTCATTTGTCTTAGGTTTTTTTTCTTTTATCAACATGATTCTTTGAAAGGGTTGAGTGGCTCTTTTTTTTAGGTTTGGTTTCTTTTCTGTGCTATCAGACTAATTATGGGATGTTGGGAGAATTAAATGTGATGATCTATGGTAAGCACTTCTTACAAGGCTTCTGATACCTGACAAGCACCCGAGAAACATTACGCATTATTATATATTATGACTACAAATCTTGCTGTCAATTTTTGTCAATTAAATTATATGTTTTTGTTGGCTTAGTCTGTAAAACTTTTGTAGTATAGTCTTTCGGGGTTTAACTGAGGACTGAGGAATCCCTGAGCCTGCCTGAGAAAGATTAGAGGAGAAATGATCTGTCAGAGTGAAACTGTAAGCTTTCTGGAATGCTCTTTGATTATTTCCATCTATTGACAGTGTCCTTGCTGGTCCAAGGTGCGGTCTCATCCATAAAATCCTCCCAAATCACTCACACTTAGAAGCGATTCTTTTTTCCTTTTTCCTTTGAAGTTGTTTAAACTACTACATTTATGTATTACCCATGTTGTGTTTGTTATTACTGATAAACTAATATATCTCCTTACTAGATTGTAAACTCCTTGTAGAGACGAGATCTTTCTTTTTTCTGTGTTTAGCCTATTTAAGAATCAGATTATTATTATTATTATTATTTTCTATTGAGTTGTAGGAGTTTCTTATTTGTTTTAGTTATTAACCCCTTACTGCATACAGTTTGTAAATATTTTCTCCCATTTGCTAGGTTGCCTTTTCATTTTGGTAATTGCTTCTTTGCTATGCAGAAGCTTTGTAGTTAACATAATCACACTTGTTTATTTTTTGCTTTTGCTGCCTGTGCTTTGGTGTAATGTAAAAAAATCATTGCCAAGACTGATGTCCAACAGATTTTTCCCTGTGTTTTCTTGTAGGGGATTTGTGATTTCAGACATTATGTTTCTTTAATCCTTTTTGAGTTGATTTTGTGAGTGGTGTAGAACAGGAGTCCAGTTGTATTATTTTGCAGGTGGAGATCCAGTTTTTCTGGCACCATTTATTGAAGAGACTATCCTTTTTCCATTTTATATTTTTGGTGTTCTTATCAAAGATAAGTAGATTGTACATGCATGGGTTTATTTCTGGGCTCTTTATTCTGTTCCATTGGTCTATGTGTCTGTTTTTATGCCAGTATTACACTGTTTTGGTTACTACAGCTTTGGAATGAAATTTGGAATCAAGTGTAATGCTTCAGCTTTCTTATTGCTGAAGATTGGTTTGGCTATTCAGGGTCTTTTGTACTTCCATATGATTTTTTTTTTTGAGTTGGAGTCTCACTCCGTCACCCAGGCTGGAGTGCAGTGGCATGCTCACGGCCACCCCAGCATTGACCTCTGTGGGCTCCGGCGGTCCTTCCACCACAGCCTTCCAGGTAGTCGGAACTATAGGTGCACACTACCATGCCTAGCTAATTTTTTGATTTATCATAGAGACGAGGTCTTGCCAAGTTGCCCAGGCTGGTCTCGAACCCCTGGGCTCAGGTAATCCTCTTGCCTCGGCCTCCCAAAGTGCTGGGATTACAGGCTTGAGCCACCACGCCTGGTCTTCATATGACTTTTAGGATTGTTTTTTCAATTTTTGTGAAGAATGTCATTGGAATTTTGATAGGGATTGCCCTGAATCTGAAGGTCATTTTGGGTAGTATGGACATTTTATATTGATTCCTCCAGTTTATGAATATGAGATAGCTATTTATTTGTGTCTTCTTCACTTTCTTTCATCAATGTCCTAGAGTTTTCAGTGTTCAGTGTTCTATAGAGTGTTGAATTTCTCAGATGCCATTTTTGCATCTATTGAGATGGTCATATGGTTTTTTTCTTAATTCTGTTAATGTTGTGTATCACATTTATTTGTGTTTGTTGAACCACTGTTGCATTCCAGGAATAAATCCCGTTTGAGAATGTTGAATGATTGATCCTTTTGATGTTTTGATAAACTTGGTTTGTTGTTATTTTGTTGAGGATTTTTGCCCCTGTGTTCATCAGGGATATTGCTGTAGTTTTTGTTTACTATCTTATTATTGATTTTTTCAGCTTTTCTATTTCTTCATAATTCAGCCTTGGTAGGCTGCATGATTTTAGAAATTTATTCATTTCTTCTAGGCTGTCTAGTTTGTTGGCCTATAGTTATTCATAAAAGTGCCCGTATCCTCTGTGTTTCTTTGGTATCAGTTGTAATGTCTCTTCTCTCATTTATCATTTTATTTTGAGTCTTCTCTTGTATTTTCTTAATTATTCTAGCTAAGATTGTCAATTTTATCTTTTTGAAAAAAAACTCTTAGTGTCTTTGATCTTTTTAATTGTTTTCCTAGTCTATCTTATTTATTTCTTGTCCAACTCTCGTTATTTCCTTACTTTTGCTAATTTTGGGCTTGATTTGTTATTCTTTCTCTAATTACTTAAGGTGCAAAGTTAGGTTGTTTATTTTAGCTCTTTTTTCTTCATGTAGGTATTTATCACTATAAAGTTCCTCTTCTAACTTCTATTGCTGCATTCTTAAGTTTTGGTATGCTGTGTTTTGATTTTCATTTGTCTTAAGATATTTTTTTATTTACCTTTTGAAATTGTTTTAACTCATTAATTGTTGAGCAGTGTGTTGCTTAATTTCCACATATTTGTGAATTTCCATTTTTTCTTCATTATTGATTTTTACTTTCATACTATTGTGGTTGAAAAAGATATTTGATATGATTTCAATCATTGTAAATTTGTTAAAACTTGTTTTATATCCTAACATGATTTATTCTGGAGAATGCTCCATGTGTACTTGAGAAGAATGTATTCTGCTGCTGTTGTACGAAATAGTCTGTATTTATCTGTTAGGTCCATTTGGTCTCAAGTGTTCAAATCCAGTTTTTCCATACTGATTTTCTATCTATTGAAAGAAAATGAGGTGCTGAAGTCCCCTACTGTTGTTTAATTGCTGTCTATTTCTGCCTTCAGTTCTTTGATATTCGCTTTACATGTTTAGGTGCTCCAATGTTGGGTGCATATCTGAGAATATTTACAATTGTTATATTGTCTTTGATGATTTGAACTTTTTATCATTATATAATGACCTTCTTTGTCTCTTTTTATGGTTTTTGACTTAAAGTCTTTTCTCTGGCATAGTATAGCCACTTCTGCTCTCTTTTGGTTAACCGTCTGCATGAAATATTTTTTCCTAAACCTCTACTTTCAGCCTTTGTGCACCCTTAAAGCTAAAGTGAATCTCTTTTAGGCAGCATATGTTGGATTTTGTTTTTTCTTATCCATTAAGCCACTCTGTGTCTTTTGATTTGAGAATTTAATCTACTTACATTTAAAGTAATTATTAATAGGTATGGCTTACTAATGCCATTTTGTTACTTGTTTTCTATTTCGTTTGTTTCTGCTTTTTCTCTTGTGACTTGATAGTATTTTTGTGGTGGTATTTTTTTATTAAATTTCCTTTTCTCTTTTGCATATCTACTATGGGTCTTTTCTTTGTGGTTACAATAAGGTTTGCATAAAACATTTTATAACAGTATATTTTAAGCTGAAAGCAACTTACTGCTTAACTCCAATTACATACCAAAACTCAGACACTTCTACTTTTTCCTTCCCCACGTCTTAGTTATTGATGTCATAATTTACATCTTTTTATATTGTATATCCATTAAGAAATTATTGTAGCTACATTTTTAATACTTTTGTGTTTAAACTTTTATACTAGAGTTAAAATTGACTTATACATCATTACAGTATTAAATCATTCTGAATTTGGCTATATAGTTATCTTTACCAGTGAGTTTTATACTTTGATCTTTTCATCTTGCTAATTACTGTTTTTTTCATTTTCACTAGAAGAACTTACTCAAGCATTTCTTGTAAAGACAAGTCTAGTGATCATTGACTCCCTTGGCTTTTGTTTGTGTGGGAAACCGTTCTCTCTCCTTCACTTCTGAAGAACAGCTTGCCAAGTAAAATATCTTTGGTTGACACTTTTTTCTTTCAGTACTTTGAATATATCATTCGATTTACTCCTGGTCTGCAAGGTTTCTCCTGAAAAGTCCACGGATAGTCTTTTGAGGGTTTCCTTATATATAACAAGTTGCAAATCTCTTGCTGTTTGCAGAATTCTTTTTTATCCTGACTTTTGACAATTTGAATATAATGTGTCTCAGTTTATCAAGGGATTGGCAGTAGTGGGAAACTGCTGGTGGGGGTGCAGTGGGATTGGCAGTAGTGGGAAACTGCCAGGGGAGGAGGGGCATACCTCATCAATAAGGGTACCTGCATAATGAACATTTGTATACCTAACCCTGAATTGTACCCATATCTCTAAAATTAGAAAGTGAAAAAAGAACTTCATGTTCAATCTACTTTGAGTTCTTTGGGCTTCAATGGATTAGGATGTTCATCTTTCCAGATTTGGCACGTTTTCTGTCATTATTTATTTTAAAACGTTTTTGCCCCCTTTTACTTTATCTGCACCTTCTGAAATACTTATAATGAATATATTGGTTCACTTGATGGTGTCCTCTAAATATTCACTAATTTTCTCTTTTGTTTTTTTCTTCCTCTGACTGGATGATTTCAAATAATCTGTCATCCTGTCGAATTCTCTGATTCTTTCTTCTGCTTGATTGAATCTGTTGTGGAAGCTTTCTTTGGAATTGTATGTCATTGCATTCTTCAGCTCCGGAATTTCTGTTTGGTTGTTTTTATGGTTTCTGTTTCCTTTTTGAACTTCTAGTTTTGTTCATGTATTGTTTTCCTAATTTTATTTAGTTGTCTGGCTGTGTTCCCTTGTTGCTTACTGAGCTTTTTAAAGAGAATTATTTGGAATCCTTTGTTAGAAAATTCATAGATCTCCTTTTCTTTGGGGTCAGCCCCTGGAACTTTATTTTTTGGCTAGTCTTATACTTCCTTGATTTCTCAAGTTTCTCGAAGGCTTGTTTTTCTGTTTTCTCATTTGAAGAAGCCATCAACTTCTCTAGTCCTCAATGACTGGCCTTGGGAGACGAAGACCTTCACTAGTCAACCTGGCTGGAGATCTATGGGTCTCTCAGACCATTTCAGTTGATGTACCCACTCTAGTCTTCTTATTTCCTCTTCGGAGAAATCTCAGGATTGTGTACCTTCTCTTGATTCCACAAACTCAGGCCAGGTCCTGAGGACCTTCTATTAATTTTTCCTAGGGCAGTGCTTTGAAGTGATCAATGTTGTGCACCTTCTTCCAATTCAGTAGAGTTGAGCTATCCATTGATATTGGTGCACTATCTGTGCAGACTCATGCCTGCCATCTTCAGGGGAGTATGTGCAGTGTCTTCTGGGGACCCTGGGAGGAATGTGTCATGCCACTAATGGTGGACTGAGACATGCAGCACTCTCCGCAGTGAGGCACCCTTGCAGGACTCATGGGCATGGTTCCTGGTGGAATCTGCAGGCTAGCCAGTAGCATCACTGGCCAATTGTTGAGATCTGTGTGCAGGCTGCTGTGAACCCCTGCCTCTTTTCCATGCTCTGTGCTCCTTGATGCCAGACAATTCATCCCTGCTGATCCCCTCAGTGTTCTGATTGGGGCAAGACAGAACTGGGTCTCTTGGGCATAAACCTGCATCAACCCTCACCTAAGGATGAGGGAGCTGGTGCTTACTTTGCCATCACTTTCCTCTAAAGGGAGAAATCACCAACCAAAGGGTTCTTTCTTGGCACTGAGCTATGCCATCTTGGGGGAGAGATGCCAAGGATAAAATAAAACTGTTCTTACCCACATTAATTCCCCCATTGAATTTTTTTGCTTCATCTTGATCCTGGAACCGCTCAACTGGATTCTGGAGCTCTCATCTATGGGTGGTTGGAAAATTGACTTTTCTGTGGGGGTTTGAGGGTTGGAGCTCCCTATCCCACTATCTTGTTGAAGGCCCCCCCTAGACAGGATATATATATATATATTTGTGTGTGTGTGTGTGTGTGTATTCTTTTTTTTTTAGAGGTGGGGTCTTGCTCTGCTGTTCAGGCTGGAGTGTAGTGTTATGATTATAGACAGCTCACTGTAGCCTTGGAACTCCTGGACTCAGGTGATCTTCCACCTCAGCCTCCCTAGTAGCTGGGACTATAAGAACACACCACCATGCCTAGCTTCTAGATATGATCTCATTTACTTTTTTTAATCCTTAGCACAAAGCACAGAATTTGGTATGTAAACATTTAATAGGCAAGTGTAAATGGTCTTCAAAATTATAAGTAATTGAATGAATGCTCTAAACACTCTAAAGGAGTTAAGTTTATGAACAAGTATTTATCTAGTGCCCGTGAGAGTCCCTATTTTCGGCATTAAAAATACAGTAATTTGTAAGTTGGTTAGAGTTCCTGCCCTCAAAGGTGCTTAGAGTCTGGTGGGGACAATAAACATGGGAAGCCTCTATCAGAGGTGACTGTTTGGGTTGAGGCTTGAACAATGAGAAGTTAACAGTGTGAATATTCAGGGAAAGAATATTCCAAGCTGAAAAGCAGTAAGTACAGATCCTTGAGAGAAAAACAAGTTTATCCTGTTTCAGTAAAAGAGTGATGGCCAGTGTGGCTGGAATGCAGTGCAGGAGTGAGAGAATGGATGAAGGCGAGGACAGAAAGATAAGCAGAGGCTAGACCACACAGAACTTTGAAAGTCATGAAAAGGACGCCATTGGAAGGCTGTTAAATGAGAGGACTGTATAGCTTGAGTGCTTCAGGATAATAACCTTGTGAAGAAAAGTAGTAGAGGGCCAAGAGCTGAGGCAGGAAAAGCTTTTAATAGTCCCTGTGAGAAGTTCCAGTGGTGGCTTGCGCTACAGTCATACAGTGGAAAAGGTGAGGGGGAGATTTGGAATAGAATTTGGAGGTGGTGCTGATAGGACTAGATTTGGTGTGAAGTGTGAGAAAACAAATAATTCAAGGGTAATGCCTAAATTTTGGACCGTAGCCTTGAAAGTATGATGGTATCATTTACTGAGGTGGAGCAGGCTTGGGGGAGAAGGGGTGGGAAGGAGTCAGTCCTGCTGAGACATGAAATAATAGCTGACTATTGGCGTTGGCAGGTATAGTTTATTAGCAGACTTAATAAGAACAAGCCTGGCAGGAACAGGTCTAGGCAAAAATGGACAGCGATGAAGCAGAATGGTGAATGTGGACAAATCTGTTCAAGAAGTTTTGCTGGGAAGAGGAACAGAGATGGGCAGGAGGCAAAAGAGGGACCATTATGGGAGCTAATTTGGAACAGTTAAGATATGTGAGAAGGCAGAGCTTATGGGTGTATATGGAGGTAGCTGAGAAATTCTTCGTTTAATTTTTATTTTAAAGATGTGGAGTACGATTCAGGGGTAGGCATACAAATGGTCATTGTACAGGTAAAGTTTGGGCCTTACTTTGGTCCCCATGTCACCTGGTTTGAGATCAAGTACCCTTATTAATGAAGTGTGCCCCTCCCCTGGTAGTTTCCCACTACTGCCAATCCTTTTCTTACAGTTTTTATGATAATTGTTCAGGGTCTGCTTCTGAGTGAGAACATGTGGTACTTAGTTCTTTGTTTCTGTGATAGATCATTGAGTATTACAGACTCTAAATCCATCCAAGTTGCTGCAAAGTTCATAATTTTGTCCTTCTTTATGGCTGCATCATATTCCATTGTGCATATGTACCACATTTTTTAAATCCAGTCTACTTTTGATGGGCAGCATGGTTGGGTCCATGTTTTTGCTATTGTGAGTAGAGCTATAATAAACATATGTAAGCAGGTATCTTTTTTGAGAAAGATTTGAGTTCCTCCGGGTATATTCCCAGAAGGGGGATTGTTGGGTTATGTGGGAGGTTGATTTTTAGATCTTTTAGAAATCGTCAAACTGTTTTCCACATAGGTTGTACTAGTTTACACTCCCACCAACAGTGTAAAAGTGTTCTCTTTTCCCCACATCCTCGCCAGCATCTGTTGTTTTTTGAGTTATTAATGATGGCCATCCTGACTGGATTAGGTGGTATCTTAGTGTGGTTTTAATTTGCATTTCTTTGATGACTAGTGAGGCTAAGCATTTTTTCATGTATCTGTTGGCTGCTCATATGTCTTTTTTTGAGAAGCGTCTATTCATATCTTATGCCCACTTTTTAATTAGGGCTGTTTGATTTTTTCTTTTTGGCATGCTTCAGTTCCTTGTAGGCCCTAGATGTTAGGCCTTTGTCAGATATACAATTGGCAGATTTTTTTTTCCAGTCTGTGGGCTATCTCCCTGCTCTCTTGATGGTTTATTTGGCTTTGCAGAAGCTTTTCAATTTGATGAGATTCCACTTGTCTATCTTACCTCCTATGGCATGGGCACTTGGGGTTGATAAGGAATTGGCTGCCAGTTCCAATTTCCATAAGGGTGTCTCCTGCATTTTCTAAGGTTCTTATAGTTTGAAGTTTTGCATTTAGGTCTTTGATCCATTTAGAGTTGATTTTTGGTGATAGGTAGGGGTCTTGTTTTAATCTTCTGCCTGTTGTCAGCCAGTTTTCCCAGCACCATTTTCTGAATAAGTTCTCCTCTCCCCAGTGGTTGTTAGTGGAGGCCTTTGTCGAAGATGAGTTGGTTGAGAAATTGAGATTTTGCTTCCAGAATCTGTTCCATTGGTCTATATGCCTGTTCTTGTACCAATACCAGGTCGTTTTGATTATTGTAGTTTTATAATAAAGTTTAAAGTCTGGAAGTGTGATACCTGCTGCTTTGTTTCTTTGGCTGAGGATTGTTTTGGCTACTTGTGGTCGTTTATGATTCCTTTATGAGTTTCTGTATTGTTTCCAGGTCTGAGAAGAATGATGCTGGTAATTTAGTGGGTACTGTGTTAAATCTGTAGATTGTTTTGTGGGGGGTGGACATCTTAACAATGTCGATTCTTTCAGTCCATGAGCATGAAATATTTTTCCATTTTTTGTGTCATCTTTGATTTCTTTGAGTAATGTTTTATAGTTTTTGTTGTAAAGGATTTTCATTTCTCTGATTTGGAAGATGCCAAGGTATTTCATTTTTTGTGTGTGGCTATTGTGAATGAGATTGTGCTTTTTATTTGGTTCTCTGCCTGTTTGTTGTTGGTATATAAGAATGCAGCTATCTTTTGCATGTTGACTTTGTACCCTGAGACTTTTCCAAAGTTCTTCATCAGTACAAGAGGGATTTTGACAGATTCTCTTGGATTTTGCAGGTAAGAATCATATCGTCAGCAAAGAGGGTTCGCTTGACTTCCTCTCTTTCCCTGCTTGGCTGCCCATGATTTCCTTCTCTCGTCTGATTGCTCTATCTTGGACTTCCAACACTATATTGTACAAGAGGGATGTAAGTGGCAGCCTTGTATTATTCTGGTTTTCAGGGGAAATGCTTCCAAGTTTTGTCCATTTAGCAATATGTTGGCTGTGGGTTTATCAGAGATGGCTCTTAGTATTATGAGGTATATTCCCTCTATGCCTAGATGTTCAAGGTTTTTTATCAAGAAAGGATTCTAGATTTTATCAAAAGCTTTTTCTGCATCTAATGATATAATCATGTGATTCCTATTTTTACATCTGTTGATGTATTTAATTACATTTATGGTCTTGCGGATGCTGAACCAGTCCTTCATCCCAGGGATGAAGCCTACTTGGTGATGATGGATGATTTTTGAGATGTGCTGTTGGACCTGATTTGCTAGAATCTTGTTGATTATTTTTGCACCTATGTTCATCAGGGATATTGGCCAGTAACTCTCTTTGTTGGATCTTTACCAGGTTTGGGTATCAGGGTGATGTTAGCTTCACAAAATGATTTGGGAAGAGTGCCGTCTTTCTCAATTGCTTGGAATACTTTCAATGGATTGGTATCATCTCCTCCTTGTATGTTTTGTAGAACTCCACTGGAAAGTCATCTGGCCCAGGACTTTTTTTTGGTGGATAGTTTTCTTATGATGGAGTCTATTTCCTAGGTTGTTATTGGTCTATTTAGTCTCAATTCCTTCTTGTTTCAACCGTGGGAGGTTGTGTGATGTCAGAAAGTCCTCTATTTCATTTAGGTTTTCAAGTTTGTTTTCATACAAGTGTGCATGGTAATCTCTGATAATTTTTTGTATTTCTTCAGGGTCCATTGTGCTTTGATCTTTTGCATTTCTGATTGTGTTTATTTGGGTTTTTTCTTTTTCTTGGTCAGGCTGGCTAGGGGTCCATCAATCTTGTTTTTCCTTTCAAAAAACCAACTTTTTGTTTTATTGGTTTTTTTGTATGATATTTTTGTCTTTTATGTCCTGTGTTTGGGCTTTTACTTTAGTGATCTGGATTCTTAGGCTGAAGTTAGGGTTTTGGTGGTCTTGTCTTTCCAGCTCCCATAGGTGATTTGTTAGGCTATTAACTTGTGATTTTTCCATTTTCTTGATATATGTTTGTAAAGAAATAAATTTCCCTCTCAGTATTGTTTTTATGGTATCCCAGAGGTTTTGGTAATATGTGTCTTTATTTTCTTATGTTTCCAGAAATCTTTTAATTTCTTCCTTGATTTCTGTGTTACCTGGATTTGTTCAACACCATGTTTAATGTCCATGTCTTTGTGGGTTTTGGAGGAGCTTTGTTGGTGTTGATATTTATTTTTATTCCACTGTTGTTTGAGAAAGTGCATGGCAGTATTTCAATATGATGGAATTTGTTTATGCTTGATTTATGTCTGAAGATGTGGTTGATCTTGGAGTACGTTCCATGTGATGATGAGTAGAATGTATATTCTGTGGTTGTTGGGTGAGTGTTCTGTAGGTATCTATTAAGACCATTTGGTCAAGCGTCAACTTGAGGTTCTGGATCTCCTTGTTGATTTTTTGCCTTGATGATCTATCTAGGGTTATTAGTGAAATATTTAAGTCCCCAGCTATGATAGTGTTTGAGTCAATGTCTTTTTTTAGTTTACCTAGAAGCTGCTTTATAAAGGTTGATACTCCTCTATTAGGTGCATATATGTTTAGGATGGATATTTCTTGTTGATGGATTGAAACTTTTTATCATTATGTAGTGACCTTCCATATCTTTTTAAATTTTGGATAACTTAAAGGATATTTTGTCTGATATTAAGATCGCAACTCCTGCTTTCTTTTGTGTTCTATTCACCCGATAAATTGTTTTCCATCCTCTTACTTTGATTTGTGAGTGTCCATTCTGGTGAGATGAGTCTCCTGAAGACAGCATATTGCTGCCTCATTTCTTTTTATCCAGTCTGCCATTCTATGTCTTTTCAGTGGTGCATTCAGTCCGTTCACATTCAGGCTAATTATTGAGATTTGAGAGCTCATCCCTGTCATGAGGTTCTTATAGGGTTTGTTTGTTTATTTGTTTGTTGGTTTTCTTTTGACATTTGGGTTGATATATGTGTGTGTTTTCAATATTTTTCCTGTATTCTTGGGAAGACTGTGGCTATTCTTTTTTTTTTTCTTTCTTCTGTGCTTAATATTTTCTTAAGCATTTCTTGTATAGCTGGTCTGAAAGCTGCGTAAACTCTTAGGGATTGAATGTCTGGGAAAGATTTTGATTCTCCATCACTGATGAAGCTTAGCTTAGCTGAGTAGGAAATTCTTGGTTGGAATTGTTTATCTTTGAGAACTTTGAAGATTGGACTCCAGTCTCTTCTAACCTGTAGTGTTTCAGTAAACAAACAAATAAACAAATAAATCTGCTGCTGTTCTAGTTGGTCTTCCCCAGTAAGTAGTCTGACCATTCTCTCTTGCTGCCCTTAGGATTTTTTCTTTTATACCTACTCTATGTAAGCAGATTACCATGTGTCTAGGAGTTGGTCTTCTCATTTGATGTCTTGCAGGGGCTCTCTGCATCTCCTGTGTTTGAATGGTCATGTCTGTGATGAGATAAGGAAAGTTTTCTTGGAAATTTCATGGAGTGTTTGTTCCAGGGTGGTCTCTGTTTCTCTATCTGCCTCAGGAATCTTTGGTTTGGCCTCTTGATATAATCACACATCTCTTGGAGGCTTTGTTCTGTCTTTTTAAGTTTATTTTCTGTGTTTTTAACAGTTTGGGTTAGTTCCATATTTTGTTGCTCAAGCTCTGAGAGTTTTTCTTCTGCTTGTTAATTCTACTTTCTATGCTTGTCAATTTGTTATTTATTTCATTTGCTGTATTCTTTATTGCTGTCATCTCAGTTATCAACTCCTTCATTTTTTCCCCTTGTCTCTCCTCATTTCTATTCATTCTCTCTATCAGTGTCTTGATCTCTGGGTTTGTGGTTTGGGACCAGTCATTCTAGGGGCTCTTCATTGTTTGAGTTCCAAAGTCTGTATTCTCAGGTTTTGTCTTCCCAGGAGTCTGTATGGGACCTGTATTCTTCCTTTTATTCTTCTTCATTTGTGATGGTTTTCCTCTCCCTTTCCCCTCTTTCTCTAATTCTGTTGCTCAGTGATCAGGGTTAGCTTTCACTTCTGTTTACTTAATCCTCTGGATCCTCTGGACTTGTTCAATTTTGAAGCTGGACTGGGGATGGGGGGTGGTGCTTTTTGCAGTTTTGAGATTTGATTAAGATGTGATGGGGGAGCTATGGTTCAGAAGCTATCTACAGATCTCAGTATCCTCTGACAGTATCCACTGACAGAAGCGGGCCCCTGAAACCCACTTCCCACCACCTTATAATCTGTCCATGTGGTGGGGGCATATGCATGCTCCCTGAGAGCAAAATGAGATAAGTAAAAGGGGAACGAAAAAAAAGGAAGAAAGGAGACTAAAGGAAGATGATGACAGAGGAGAAGGAGAAGGAAAACTGACGGGCACACCAACTAATGAATAAACAAAGAAACAAACAAAAAAAGAGAAAACAAAAATACAAACAGAAAAACTAAAAAACACCAACAAAAAAATGGCAAAAAACAAAACAATTACTAAAACTTCAGGTTCCCTTCCCAAGCACTGTCACTGCTCACTGCTTCTGCCCCCCTCCCCCCACCAGCCCCTCCCCTCCACTCTCGGTGCAGGCCTACAGGGTGGCTCTTAGCCCTGCTAACTGCTGTGGGAGGAGGATGAATCAGATCCTGACTCACTCAACTTGTCTGCTGCTGCCGCTGCTACCCTTGCCAAATCCCCCACTCAGATCCTATGTGTCCGTGCCTGGTCCAGTGTGGGAGTGGTGCAGCGTCTCTCGTGTCCACTCCTGAGGTTTCCTGCCTGGATCGGTGATAGTCAATCCCAGGGGGGTGCCACAATGGCCTCTGAGTCCCAGGTTGGAGGCTGAAGGGGGTTGGGCAATGTAGGTCTCTGCCCATCCTGGGACAGAGAAAATGGCAGCTGTTAGTGTCTCCTTGCCGCGGTGGGGCTCAGCCCCAGATTTTCCCCCTGTGCCCTCTCCACGGTTGCCTCTGTCAGTGCCTGGCCCCCCACCGCTGTGGGTGGTGGTGTGGGCCAGTTGTCAGGTGCTGAGAGCTGCTGACCTCTGCAGCCTCCTCTTGGGAGACCCCCTAGAATGACTGAGGATGCTGCACACCAGGGGACTCTGATGACAGGGCAGTGGTGGGTTGCAGCCACCTCCGGAGGGGAGCCCCAGGACCACATCTCCTATCAGATGGACTTTCACTCACTCGGTGGCACTCACCCACTCATGCAGACTGTCTTTATGAGCAGTGCCCTTGCAGAGACTATCGTGCTCCCACCTATTCTGTTGCCATCTTTCTTCTCTCTCCAGGTTGAGAAATTCATGGTGGGGTATAAGGTACTTATTTTGTTATGAAAGGCAGATATCAAGAAATTTTCTGCTTTCAGGTGACGCCTTATTCTTCCTATTTTTCAGCCTGTTCCCCATGGTATCTACTTTCCAATTTTCTGTCTGATGTGTGTCAGAGGGTACATTTTCAAAATTCTCAGCAGTAATTTCTTCTTTATAGGGCTTTATGCATAACTAGTGTAAGATGATACTCAGCATGTGCAGGACGATTTTCCCAGCCATGGCCTATTAATTCTAACTAGAAAAAGAGCTGGATATCTTGTGTGTGTGTGTGTGTGTGTGTGTGATATCACAGATTTCTTTAGGTCCATATATAAATGTGATTACACGAATGACAATGACTCAAAATTTAATTGATTTTTTTTTTAAACTGGACCTCCAGTCTTTCTTAAAGTCTTGCCTTGTTTTTCCTGAAAAGTTCTGGGTTTGTTTTGTAAGCACATAACTGAGATGGTATCAAGTAAATCCTTCCTCCCTTGATTTACTTTGTCCTTGGAGTCACTAGAGGTGAGCTTTATCAAGACTGTTGTCACTGGCATCCACTTTTGCAGGGCTGATGTCCTTGCCATGGAATCATCAACAGAAATAGCACACTCCTGAGGCCCCAGGAGTGATACAGCCTCAGACCACACTTTGACCTCTCCTGTTCCCTCACCCTATTTATGAGAAGTGAGCTGTGCCTTGAAAGATTTTTTTAAGATATTCCATTTCTCTGTTGAAACCCTCCATTTTTTCATCTATTTCTTGAACATATTTAAAATATATTTTCTCGTAATTATGGCTCACATTTTCCTGGTCCTTCACACATCTCACAATTTTTTTGTTATACGCGTTGGTGGTTAAAAATGACATGCTTAAGCATCATTTTGTTTACAAGAATTAGAGAGATTTGGAAAAGTATTGTTTTCTCCCAGAAGAGGCATGCCCTTTTCTGAGTCAGGAGTCAAGCTGAGTCAAGACTGAGCTGCACCTGTAGGTAGTTTCAATTCACCTCTAGTTTTAAATGTCTTGAGAGTGAGATCTGTTCTATGCATATGACAGACCTCATCCTCCAAAAGGATTTTGAGTTCTAAACACTTTGAGACTTTTTGCTTTCCAGCCAAGCCACCGGCCTTTTGTACTGCTGCATACTCAAAAGAAGTCCCGTGGGGAGAATTGGTGGGCAGGGAGAATTACTTCTGCTGCTCCTGCAGATTCCAGCCTATCACACCAGCATGTGTGGTTGTTACAAGTTCTGCTGGCATCTCCTTGTCTCAGTAGAGTCCTCGTGTCCCTAAAACAGACCCTATCCTTGTGCTCATGCTGCTAGGAAGAGTTTTTCCCTCTCTGGAATGTAGTTCCTTTGGATTTCTTTGTATTTATGGTTCTAAATTCTAAGGTATAAATATGTGTCTCTCTGTGTGTGTTGTTTATTAAAATGATCAATTGAGTGATGTGGTATTCAGAGAAGGGAGAAAAATAAATTTGGACTCAGGAAAGAGTTAAGAATGTATGACGAATTAAGACAAAGTTGGTTAATGGGTAAAAAATAATTCCATTTAGATAGAAGGAATAAATTCTAATATTTGATGATACTATAAGGAAATTATAATTGACAATAATTTATTGTGTATTAAAAAGAGCTAGGAGAGAAGAACTGTAATGTTCCCAACACATATAAAAGATAAATGTTTGAGGTGATGGATATCCCAATCACTCTGATTTGATAATTATATATTGTATACATGTATCAAAATATCACGGGCACTCCCCAAATATGTACAACTATGTTATATCAATAAAATATTTTTTAAAACATAAAAAAGGGCTAAAAGATGAATACCCAATTTTATGCCATGGAAAACAGTATGAACAGGGAGTAGAGTTTAAGATGCGCATGTAGTGCCCAGGTGAGTAGTTTAAATTTTATCCCAAAGGAGAAGCCATAGGTGGCATTCAGACAGAGATTTGACATAGTAGAAATTGTGTTTTAGTAAAGATATATGAACTCCGATATAGCTGTGGAGTGCAGGAACAGCAGCCATGAAGTGATTATAGCTCTTCAGATGAGAATGGACTAGAATTAGAAGAAAAGGAAGTAAGGGCTAGGAATGGATACTTTAGAGGAAGACTCAAAAGAAACCATGAAAGAAATGTTGACATTGCTAGACTTTTGTATAAAAAAAATTAAGTAAGTGAATTTGCACAGTAAAGAATTTTGGATATCATATACGACCCTGTAACATAAGACCCAGCAAGGTTGACCTCACTCAATGGCAGTTTTTCATTTTTTACATACTAAATAAAGAGGTGGAAAATTTTTCTAGTCTTATGCTCATATCTAATTATTCATACCCGATATGCAGTGATTACTGGATCACTAAAAAACAAACAACAACAACAACAAAAAAACAACTAACCATGGAACCCAGAAGTTGACTGTTAATCATTGTTATCTGGCAAGTCTTATATAACTTTCTTAGTCATAGGTTCATGAACTTTGATTTAGAACTGGGTGACATGTTAAACTCTCATAAAGATATCATAATACTTGCCGGGCTCGGTGGCTCAGCCTGTAATCCCGCGCCTTGGGAGGCTGAGGTGAGTGGATTGCCTGAGCCCGCGGGTTCGAGACCCGCCTGGGCAGGCGAAACCTCATCTCTACAATAAATCAAAAAAATTAGCCGGG
>CAUYQG010011316.1:0-26279 GCA_963574415.1 Tarsius wallacei
AGATTGAAACAGGACCCCTATCTATCCCCATACACAAAAATTAACTCTAAATGGATCAGAGACCTAAATGTAAAACCTCAAACCATAAGAACCTTAGAAAATGAAGGATATACCCTCATGGAAATTGGAACTGGCACCCAAGTCCTGAACAAGACCCGAAACCCACAGGCCATAAGAGATAAGATACACAAGTGGGACCTCATTAAACTGACTAGCTTCTGTAAAGCCAAAGAAACCATCAAGAGAGCAGGGAGACAGCCTATGGACTGGGAAAAGTATTTGCCAACTCCAGGTCCGACAAAGGCTTAACATCTTGGATCTACAGGGACCTCAAACGTGCCGAAATGAAAAAACAAACAACCCCATTATAAAATGGGCAAAAGATACGAACAGACACTTCTCAAAGGAAGACATCCGAGCAGCCAACAGACACATGAAGAAATGTTCAACCTCACTAACCATCAGGGAGATGCAAATCAAAACCACTTGACATACCACCTAACTCCAGTCAGAATGGCAATTATCAATAACTCAAAAAATAACAGTTGCTGGAGAGGGTGTGACAAAAAGGGAGCTCTTCTATACTGTTGGTGGGAGTGCAAACTAGTGCAACCTCTGTGGAAAACAGTATGGCTATTTCTAAAAGCTCTAAATAACGACCTCCCATATGACCCCGCAATCCCTCTGCTGGGAATATACCCTGAAGAACTCAAATCACTCTATAAAAAAGATAGCTGCACACGTATGTTTATCGCAGCATTGTTCACAATAGTAAGAACCTGGAAGCAACCATGCTGTCCATCAAATGAGGACTGGATTAAAAAAAACGTGGTACATATACATGATGGAATACTATGCAGCCATAAAAAAGAACAAAATCATGAATTTTGCAGCAACTTGGATGGAACTAGAATCTATAATACTGAGTGACCTCTCACAGAAACAAAGATCTGAGTATCACATGTTCTCACTCATATAGTGAAACTTGCACATCCAACGTAATACTATAAGAGAATGACTGACAGTGGTGGGAAACTATGGGGAAGCGAGGGGAAGGGAGATGGGATTAATGGTGCTCAATATCTGTCTGGGGACGGGGAGACACCTCTTATCAACAAGGGTGCCTGAACGAAGCATATTTGTATACCTAATCCTTAACTGTACCCACAATATCATAATAAAAAATACTGATTAATAACAAAAAGATTATACACTAAAGTAATATAGGTAATAATGAAAAAATTAGAAGCACATTAAGTATTTTATAATAAATTATGGTGTGTCCATACAATTCAATAATAAATAACTGGAAAAAAGAATAATATGCATTGGTTTGGAAAGATCTTTGAAATAAATTAAATTTTAAAAATTCAGGGTATAAGATAATATGCATATCATTCTCATTTATATGGCAATGTAGTTTTATAGGTATATACTTATAGAAATAGGTAGAAAACACTGACTGGAAATATATAAGTCTAATTGTTTTGCAGTGCTTATATCCGAAGAGAGGCATGAGGTAGGGCTGGGGTATATTTGGAGGCTTACACATTTATTCTGTATATTTCTGTGATGTTTATTTGTTTAAACATTTTATCTTGATGCATTGCTAAAGTAACATTTTTAAAAGGCATGCAATTTTATTACTGAAATAATTTATTCCCATCTTTATTAAATAAATCCTGAACCAATATTTTAATATATTAGTTTGAAGGGGTCTCTAATTATTGAATTGCCCAGGCAACTGTGGGTCCCTATCCACTCTAATAATGTCAGAGTGCCTCCAGTTCAACAGGGAGAAAGGTATGAGGGTTGGCTTCTGGGCCAGAGCTCTGTGGGGACACCAGGGCTTCTGAAGCTCCAAGCAGACACAAGGTATACACACAGTCAGCACCCACATGGGGGAACATAGGAAGGCATCCATAGTGAAAAACATCTTTTTGTTGACTCAGGACAAGGGGAAGATTCCAAGGGTCCTGTGTGGAGGAAGTGTCACTGCTTACCACCAAGCCCCCATGGAGCGGCTGTGCCCAGCCTCCCTGTAAATGCAGTGTTGGTGATCTTTAGAGCTGTCCACAGCATGCCCCCAGAGGCTAACTGGGAACTGCTTTGTAGGCCAGGAGAGATTGACAGCACTCAAACCGGCATCCTAGAGTGGCTTCGCACTTCAAGTGGACCCGCAGTCCTGAACCCTGTATCATTCGCAGGATTTCCAGTAGCACAGGCTGAGGACATCTAGATGCAACTGGCCATTTTTTGCACCCTGTGTCATTAAAAGAGCTGGGACACAACTGCTCTACAGAGCATTACAAAGCACGTTCCATTTTCTGAGAACTTTAAACACCATGTGCCTTTTTTGCGGGCACACCAAACCTCAATGTCCTTGCACTGGTGCTTGAGCGTTGGATGATCCTGGGGACCTGGATGTATTATTGCCCTCCCATCTCTTCGGCAGCCTGGTAACCGGAACAGTCACAGTTTCTAATGAACTCAGCCAATAGAATTAATAAAACCTCATTACTGACCTGAGCGCATATATGAATCTTCCTTCAATTTTATCCTCCACTTACTGAACAATAACAGCTTTTGTATTTGCTCTCTCTGTTTAAGGAAAAATATCCATTGCTGCAAAGAAAATTCCTGCAAAGTTCACTAATAAGGCATTTATAAATCTAGGAGTTGCTGTGTTGGCACTTTTGGAATCTCCAAGTGGTCTTGGATGTGTGAATTCTGTTCAGTGCTGGCCCTGACCTTTCAGGGGCATGGTTTGATGTCACCACTGAGTCTGGGGTACTGGAGCTCTTGAGAACAGAGCCACATTTACAGGTGCCACTTGTAGGCCCCAGGGCTCATGTGAATTATTTAGTGTTTCTGAATCTTTTATGAAAATAGGGATACTAATTTCCACATGGCATGGCTGGTGTTCAGATGACAGGTAATGTTCAGAAGGTGCTGGCAGCATCTGGCCCTTTGAAAATCCTGCAAATGACGGCCATTATTCCAGGGCTGCAATTTGTACCACTGGGCCTCCTTCCATGGGTCAGGTCAAACAACTAGAACAATCTGAGAGAACATGATTCTTCCTCTGAGATACATTGAAGGAGTTTCTGAAAGTGGAAAAAAATGCTTCAATCCAGTGAACTTCCCCAGGCTCTTAGGCACCCCAATAGACCAACTCACAGGAAAAAAAAAAAAACAACCTCATTCACTGGAACTATGTCTCTCATGTGAGTGTGTTTTGGTTTCTACAATCTGTTCACTCTGTGAGGAAACACAGAGTATCAGGCCTAGGTGAAGGCAAGGGTCTTGGTATCACATATCTCTAATCTTAGACCTGGAGGAAGTGAGGAAAGCTATTAAGTGGGGAGGGATGCGTCTGATGGGAAGCTGCTGTGGAAGATCACGTGTAGGCTTGGGGAATTGAAAGACTTTCCAAAGTCTCTTGGATGAAGTGGAAATTTTTGCTTCATTTGTTAGATTTTACAGAATTTTACCTTTTTTCCCTACAGTATCTTTTGAGAACAGAAGCAGATTTAAGGTACTCAACTTGTAACAAATTGTAGGGTCCTAAATGTGAAACAATCATTCTACTCTGATTATTGGAGTCTTTCCAATACTTGAAAACTCTGTGGCTCCTCTCTGAGGTCTGCTCCCACAACTCTTTTTCCTTCCTTTTAGAGAATATTTCCTATGTTTAAGGTTCATTTGGTAGGTGTGGTTTTAATAAGGAGCATTTTGAGTATGGAAAGGACAACATCCCCAAGCAAGAATAGTGACGAAAGGAGGGCTGCAGAGGCACCTCCCAGGAATCTTGGGTAAGAAATGTCCCTAGGAAACAGGAGGGACTGGAAACAGGAATTGAGATGGTACAGTCAGGAAATACAGCACCTGTTTTCTGTTGCCACCTGTTCTTACACCCATTCTACCTCTTTCTACCCATCTGTGTTCTTTGTCTCTGTCTCTGTTTCACGTCTATTTCTCTCTCTTGCTCACCTTGTCCTCTTCTGCTTTCTCAAAGCCTAATCCAGCCCTAACCCTGCTTATGATTACAACTAAGAGTCATAGACTTGATGGCTTCTGTGTTCTGCTTCCAGATACCCAAGGAAAAGAATCTAAAGAGTCCAACCTATTCTTTGAATTGATCCTTACTTAGTCAAGGGAGCTACCTTATCTATCTATCTAACCAACTGTCACAGGAGGGAAGATGTAGTCCTGACTCTCCAACTATTAAAAGTTTCTGGAGGGAAGGCACCAGTCTTTCCACCTGACCTAGCACCCAGTAGGTATTCTGTAAAATTGATTGATGGATGATTGATTATATTCTGCACATCAGGCTTGAAAACTCCTACAGTATGAACCTAGTGTTCTAATTGTCACTTGTCCCTCTAAGAATAAATGGCAGTTAATCCAAGTTGAACATGGGGTTAGAGTCATTTAATTTATTTTTTATAGACCTTCTGGGTGAAAGGCAGGCTAATAAAACATGTGTATGAGCTGGAAAACTTGGGGTAATTGCAAGGATGAAATGTAAAGTGTAATTTAACAACATTACTCACAGTGTTCAGGCTCTTGGTAGGATATGGTGGGTGCCAAGTTGCTATGTGTTTTTTTTCCCCCTGGTAATTGTAGGTCCTTTAATGCACTGCTTTGTCCTCAGATAATGAGAGAGAGGGAAGAAGTGAATAACTTTCCTTAAGCATCAAGTGACCACACGTTCCCAACCTGACTGTCTCTTCCCTCCCTGATGCCTCTGAGCTTTGTGGACAAAGATAATGAGGCAAGAGGAGAGAAGTAAGGAAAGCCAGAGGAGGAAGAGAGGGATGGAGAAGCATCTTCAAAGGGCTGCTTTGGTACTGTGAGGCTGGGTACATTCAGGCTGCCAGATAGGCCATGCCTTTGGTCTTCTTGGGTCCATACCTTTGTGTATCCTACTCTGATGTCTCCAAGACCCTGCACAACTCAGACATTGGCTCAGATAAATGGAGTCAGGCCATGGTGGTGTCTAATGGCTGGTTAAATTAATGATGTTCTTGCTTTCCTTTTGGAAATCCCAGAGAAAATGTCTGCAGATTAAATTATCAGTTAAAGGTGGAAGTGTGGATTTGAATCTTGTATCAGATATTGCCCCTTCCTGCTTAGCATATCTTTGAAAAGGTCAACTCCAGGAAAGCATGGAGCATCACAATCTTCTACCTAGTCCTGTATAAAGACATCTGACATTTCAATGGTCCTAATTCCTTCTCTTCCTTCCCTCTTAATGTTTCCCTTCCCCCTTTTTAGCACAATTATTTATTGAAATATAAAAGATTTTGTATTCATGCACACACAAGTATATTGTAATTTTTTTTTAAAGCCCTTGTTTTAAAAAACAAAAACTGTCAAGGTCATCACAAGTTAAAAAAAAAAGTCTGAGAAACTGTTGCCACTTAAGAGCCCAAGAAGACGTGACAACTAAATGCAATGTGGTACCCTTGCTGAAATCATAGAACAGAAAAGGACTTTAGGTAACGACTAAGAAAATCTGAAAAAAGAATGAACTTTAGTTAATGACAATGTATCAATATGGGTTTACTCATTGTAACAAATGCACCATACTAATTTAAGGTGTTAGTGGTAGAGGATACTGAGCACGGGACGCTGTAATATTTTCTTAATGTTTATGTAAATCCAAAATTGTGCTAAAAAATAAAGTATACTTTAAAAGTAGAAAAAATATGGTGCATGCTGAAACCTCAGTTCATCTGGACCATCATCAAGTGTCACCTTGGACACTGTGCCTGAAATGCCCAGGGTGGGACTGGAGCCTGATGGGCTAGTCCTTCTTGGTAACCGGGAGGTAACCAAGCAATGGGCTCACTACACACGTTCAGTTCAGCTTTCTTGAAAAGCTAGAAATTAACCATTGAAGTTAACTCCATGTGGTTGGTTTCTTTGATATGTTAAGTTCCAGAGAGAAAGCACGGCAAAAATAATTCCTGAAAGTAAGAAACTCTAGGATGTGCTGGGAAGGAGGGACAGTTTTCACCAGAAGGGTGATTTATTTCCCTAGAAGTGAGTGATGTGGCAGCAGGTACCAGTAATTTTCCAGCCAGTGCCAGTTAAGGAGCTCAGGTGAGTGTGGGTGGCCCCAGGCTCTGACCTCTTCCATCTAATTTTATGCATTTGGGGTGGTGAAGAGGGTCACAAAGGAAGCTTCATTTATTTATTGTTTTTGAATATTGTATTTGACTACCCCACTAACCACAAGAAATGAACAGATTTTGTTCTGATTTCTTCAACTTCTCCCAAACTGAGTCCCCATTCTGGCTTAGTCGGGCAATACCAGGGTGCAGTGCTGGTCAACAACTTGGAAGTCTGCTTTTGAACACCCCTCTGTGTTTTTTCCTTCTCATTGACATTCCAGCCCTTGAAACAAGCTCTTGGCTCCTTTCTCATTTCAGGGTTTTGCTTTGGGAGAGCTGGAACACCTGTCCACTGATTGCCTGCCACTCCGCATCTGAGCAGACAGGCTTGTGTACTTTGACTAATGATGTGATTGATGGACAAAATAAGGAAGAACACACAAAAAAATTATTTCTGGCCTGGTGTGTCACCAAGCTTTCATCAAGTGACTGGTGATGGTATATTTGGCTGCATGCCTCATTACACAGTAATGGCATTCCCAAGCAAAGCTGTTTCTTTTCATGACACAAGACAGCAGGAAGTTTTATGGGCTCTGGGCCCACCAAACCTAGAAGAACAAGAAGCACACTAAAGAGTGGTCTTTTCCAAAAGTGCCTTGAGTTGCTTTTTTGCTGTCATGAATTTAACATGAATCAACACAATATGAAAGGGGCACGAGGGATTTTACTGACTAGTGATTTTTTAAGCCTGCTGTCTAAACATTCATGATGCAAGAAAGGGGAGGGCAAAGCCACACCATTTTCTTTCTCCAGGCCTGTTGCAAAAAGGAGTCATCTGTCAATTTTATTGCATTAAAAAAGGACACAGAAGAAGCATATAATACCAACAAATATGTGGTTTAGCTAATACAAGGATCACCTCACTCAGCAAGTGGAGTATTCATAACCCTATTCTGATGGCCTGCGAGCAGGTGGGGGTGACATTCATGAGAGTCACAAAAGCTGCACGGTTGCCCCTTCATCCATACAATGGTGATCTGAACATCAGTTCTGGCTGGAACAGAAGGGAAGCAGAGAACTGCTTCATCTAGCTAACAAGATGCCTGTGAGTTATAGTCCAGTGCTGGAGGATGAAGAGGAGTCCGGACTAAAAGAGATAGAGTCGTTACATTCTGGACCTTGTTGGTTTTCTTGTTTGGTTTTCCCCACTCTTTCTTTTTTATGGTACAGTTGGAAGCACACGGGTAGAGTTTGGTCACAGAGTTCTTACTTTATTTTTGCAAAGTATTTTAGCTCTCCTTGATATTATTTCTTCTTTCAGTTTTTTTATGGCAAATTTTATTTGCCAAGGTATTTCATTACACATATTCCTCTCTTTTCTTTAATACATTGGACTGTCTCCAAAGAGAAAAGCTTAAAATGAAGTTTCTTTTTTTTTAAATTATTCTTTCTTGTGAACATGATGAGTCTTTACCTGTGGTTTATTGTGAATAATATGTGATTTTAATGAGTTGTGATTAGGCAAGACACTCTTCGTAGAATAAATACAAGATAATAAATTAGAATATAAGAGATCTTTATTCCTATTTTAAAAGAAAGAAAACCATAAATGCACGATCTTGCTATGATAAATACAAAAGACAGTCTTTTAACATGAACTTAATTTACTGTGTTTGTAAGAGGCAGTGATTTGACTTCTGTGTCTATTTCAACATTGCACAACATCAACCGGTGTGAACTGGCACTGGGATGATGGCCACTTTTCCACCTCAGTGACTACTAGTTATACCCCAGAGGCAAGGGAATTAATGCAGGACAGAGGTATACAAGTTTAGAGATAAATAGGTTATTAAATCCAGTCAGATGATTTCCTATATGTACAATAATGAGTATAAAAAGGAGATTAAGGAGGTAGGAGTATTCTATTTTTTGGATGAACCAAGGCAGAAATAATTGTCAAGCAGCTTTCGTTAATTTCTTACACCTGTTCCATTACATTCAACTCAAAACAAACTATGGAGCAAAAAGACCAATGAGTTCTGTTGACCAAAAAGTTAAAACACAGTGAAGTGCCCAGCAGCATTCAGAGAGCAGAGTTAGCTAGAATACCTGCTCATGCCCAGTAACATGGCCATTTGGAACTGGAAAGTAGATGGTTCTTGAAATGGCAGAGGTCATTTGATCAGATATACTTTTCTCAGTGGCTATGCTCTGCTCACCCTGGAGTGGAGGTCTATGTCAGCAAATGGTATGCACCCCAGTTTCTACACTTCAGGCTGAGATCCATTAGCAAGCCACAGGCTTCCTATAAACCACCACCCAACACTGTCTTCACAGCACAGCAGGCTGTTGTGTTGCCATCTTCTTGATGGGCAATTTCAAAGCTAAGCAATGAGATGCTTTAACCTGGACACCCCTCCTTCTGCTTGGACCAAAAGTCTTCCTCTTCAAGTGAGGATCTCATAGGAGACATGGAACTTTATTCTTACACTGACTTTCCATTTTAGAACCAGGACTTTTCAAAACCCCAGGAACAGACAGGGAGGTGTGGCATGGATTCCAAGTGTTGGCCTCTTATGTGCTAAGACTGCAATCTATCCATTCTCCAGCTAGGTCATTTGTATCAGAGCTAGTGGCTGCAGGAACCACTGGGGAGCAAGATCACTGAGCAGCAAAAATTTTCTTTCTCAGCAAATTGCTTGAAGCTGGGGGAAGAAGCTTCCAGGTGGCTGATGCTAAGCGCAAGAGTGGAGGGGGAAAGACAACGTCACCTCGGGTCATTTTCTTTAATCTTATGGGAACCAGCCACCTGTTCACAGACTGCTCTATATATTACAGCATACATTTTTTATTTTCCTAAGCAGGTTTGTGTATCTTTCTTGATTGATTTGCTTTTGCAAAACTGCAAATATTGTTCCAGATGTCTTCTCTCCTCACTCTGATCCTTCCAACTGCCACTCATTCAAGAAAGGATCTTAGGAAACTGTCAGACTAGAAGTGTGTCTATCTGTACTGATTCCCTTCAATAGTATTAACATATTCTTCTTATTTTTATCATTTTTAACTGAAGTGGTGGGATTATTCAATTTGGTAAAGAATCCCCCAAATTCACTTTCTTTTGTTCCTATAATGCAAAAAACAATGTTATTTGATTGGTATATTATTTCAAAGACTAATATTAGAACTTCTTGTTTAATCTGTTGAGGTTGATTTTGCAAAAAGTGAAAAAAGGTACACTAGTCATGGTTGGGAGATGGAATTCTACTGTATTCCAGAGAGAATGACACCCTGGTTCCAGGCAGTTTCCTGGAAACTCTTTCTCTGCTCCAAGCAAAGGTGGGTGCTTCATTGGCCTCCTGTTTCCTGAAGTGCAGAGACTGACAACTCTGAAAGCTGCTCCCAGATACTCAACCCACATCACCTTTAGCACACCCTGAAACACAAGATGACCCCTAAACCACAGGTTGGAGGGCTCTGTAGGGGAAGTCTGCTGCATAATCATAGCATTAAAATCTGGAATAGGCAGTGAGTGGACGTAGGAAAGGCCTTCCCAGGCTCAAGAGATGGGTTCAGACAGCTTCCACAGTCCTTTTGACCTGGCTGCTGCTTCAGTGGCTGCTCCACTGGGTCCCCTGACTTCACTCAGGGGCAGCAAAGTCACATCACAGCCACATTGATTTCTAGCCTGTACTCCGATAGGTCCCTGTCTAGTTCATGCCATGGAATGCTTTGGGACTCACCACGGTGCCCATTTGCACAGTCCAGAGGTGAGGGATACTAAATGCTCCATGAGACAAATCTTTCACCATTTAATTCCAATTGTTTCTTCCACCTTTGTATCCCCCCACTCCTCACGGATGATGATCGAGAGATGTGGTTTTATGTGGTTTCTCAGAGGACAGTACTACAGGATTAAGCAAGCCATCATACTTAGAGACGACCAACTGGATAATGCATCCTCATGTTGACTTTGCCCCCTTCCTGGTGTCAGTTCCCTTCACCACCACTTGTATTTCATGGTTTCACTTTCCCTGACAAGCAGGTAGCACATGAGCTTCTGCCCCAAACTCTGCTTTATGTGGGACCCAGACTATAGGTGCTCTAGGGGTGGCAGGTGAGTAGATGCCCAACAGTGTCAGAACAACTGGACTTGGCCATCAGTGACCACGCTGGGGCATTCAGTGACTGTCATAGGGTGTATGACTCCACACCCCGTGGGTGCCTTTGGAAAAACTTGGGAGATAAGAGAGGGTCAGGGACTCCAAGTACAAAAATTGTCCTGTTTGTTGTACCCATGCCAAGATACTGCAGAGCCAAAGGCTGCCTGGATCCAGCACATGGCTTGTCTCCATGGAATGTCAGATGGCAGCTAGGCCAAACCTGAAGAGGTCAGTATCCCCTCTGGCTCCAGCTGCACACATCTGCTCTCCACCCCTTGGATGCTCCCTTCTCATGGCTGCAGTCTTTGATGAACTCTGGTGATATGTGCAAAACACCCCATTGACACATCATATCAGATATCTCTTGAAATGAAAATATCTTAGATCAGTTTCAACTTATTCCAAATGTCACATGTATCCTTCAGGCTGAAAATCAATCTTCCCTCCACCTTTGAATTTGTTTGAAATGCTTTGTGGGTCTTTGGGGAGAAAAGCTGGCACATATCAAGTTGAAGATTTGGGTTGGGGCTGGATTCTGCCAGTGCTATGCCTGACTGGACATTACTGTCTCTTCTTCCTATTCAGGGTCTCTCCAGCTTCTCCTCCATTAAGCCTGGCCTCCTCTGCCTGGCGTTGTCCTCTTCTCTCAGCTGCCTTTCTAAATTCACCTTGTCCTTCAGGGGCCAACTGAAGTCCTGTCTTCTGCAGCAAACTCAGTCTGACCCTTGTGGTACATGTTTACCACTCCCAGCACATGCCACATGAGCTGCACAGTCTCGTCATGCCCTGCTGTGTTCTCCAACTGGTTTCTGCATGTGACTCTCATCTCCCTAACAAGCCTCTTTCTTCTGTGTGCTCACATCAATGTCAGCTGATTGCTGGTCACTGGAAATTTGATAAGCCCTTATGGACTGATTTGTGGGCACTGGGAAAAGGAAAGAGAAATTCTCAACATCCGCTCCCCACCCCCTCCGTCCCATACCAATTCCCCTGCCTCCCCCTCTATTCCAACCACATGTCTACTTGTCTGGATTTATGCAACCCTGCCCCATGACCCTGGGAATGGCAGTATTAGACTCATTGTTGGACGGTTTGGTTAATCATCTGATATTGCTCCTAAGGCACTTGACATAAAACAAAACAAATCAAATGTCCAAATCATGTCATATATAAAACAAAAATGAACACCATAAAATGGGGAAAAAATTAAGCTACAGTAAATACAAACTATAACCTATAAATAAGAACAGGACTATTTTCTGATCCTGTTTTGAAATGAGAGCTATTGTAAAATGAAGAAAAACACTTAAAATAATAGCAATTAAAGACAAAATGTGTGTTATTAAAGGTTTGGGATGTTCAAGAGTCAAACTCCTATTCTAGTACTGAGATTTAACATGTACATCACACAAAAATAAATCACATAATATTTTCATGGCAGGCATAGAATTTTATGACTTTTATGATTATCATGGAATTGGGACTCATATTTTATAGACAGCTCTAATAGCATCCATAAAATGCTCTGGGGGAAAATGGGGGCTTAGAAAAAGATGAGTGATCACTCAATAGAAGCTGAAATCAAGTGAAATTAAACCCCAAAGGTAAGGATGCTTCTTCACCTGTGGGTTTGAGGCAGGGCCCAGCAGGCACCAGCAGGGAGAATAGGATGTGTGAAGACAGTGTTTCTGTGAAGGGTGATCTTGGGACAGTAGGACTTCCCTGATGCTGGGCTTATTAGATCCTGCAAATGCCCATCATTGTGCTGGGCAGATAGACCTCACATCCTACCCAAGACAGGAATACATGAAGAAGGATATTCCCAGGTTGGGTTTCTGGGATGTCTTCTCTCTTCTTGGGAGGGGAGTAGACTCCATTTTTGCAGGGAGCAGATGCAATTGTGGAGGAGGACCCTAGGACATCTTGTCTTCCCCTCCCATCATCCCGGAAAGCTACTGTCTCCTTGCAGCTAGACTGCTTGAGAAGTTATGAGAGAGCTGAAAATAACCCAACAGTGCCCATCAGTTACTTTGCTAAGTGTTCCAAAGACTGTACAGCACATCCTCACAGCCATGCCAGGAAGCAGAGAGCTTCCTGGGTGTGTGGCTTCACCTGGGTACGAGCTCCTTGAATGTTGTGCTGGTTGGTGAGCACAGTGGAGAGCACTCGTCTTTGATGAGCTCAGGGTGAACACTTGATTTTAGAATTTTTTTCCCTCTGAGAAACAGACTGTAAAAGAGTTTCTAGTCTGGGGATGAGATAACCTCTCACTGACCTTGCAGTCCCATCTCATCATTATTCCTCAATCCCAGGTAAGCCCCTGAATGCTGTCCTCATGCAGTTGCAGTCGTGGTCCAAAAGGGACAAGCAGAGACCCATGTCATGACCAGCCCATATCCAAGGTTGTCATCTTTCCCTCTTTCTTGGAAATATCCCTTTCCAGATCTTCTGGATGCATACAGCTCACTTAGACACATCATATGCTGACGTTGTCCCATATGGGTTCTAGACCCAACTCCATTACTCTGTAGCCTTAGGCAGGTCCCTTCATGCTCCTGGGTCCCAGTCATCTCACCTGTAAGAGGGGATGGGCTTCCGGTTCTCGTCAGAAGGGTGATGTTGTGAGCATCCAGGTTAGCAGAAGGAAAAGTTCTTTGTAGAATGTAATGTGCTACAGGCACAGAGAGGTCCAGCATAATGGCTTGCTAAGTGTCCTCCTGTGTGTGTGTGCATGTGTGTGTGTGTGTGTGTGTGTGTGTGTGTGCTGTGTGTGTTTACCCAGGTAGCCATAAGCCAGGCAGGGGGGCAAAGTGGGAGTCTGCCCTGGGTGTCACTCACCTGGTGTTTCAGCCTCTCCATACCATTTTAGACATGACTCCTCTGTTCATGGAGTACTGCTCTGCATTGGTGAAGGGGATTTTGCAGCAATATTTCTGCTCTGCTCTCAGAAATACATGAGCCTTACCTACAACAGCATTCGTAGAGACACACTCAGAAGGAAGCATCAGTTCTAAAGGGCTGAGAGTCAAGCAGTCCCCTTCCCCAGGCTGAGCCCTGTTCTATCTTCCTGCATGGCACTCTTGTGGGGCCTGGCCTGCCCATAACCCTGGCGAGCAGGCCATGATGAATGGGAGGGTCATAGGCTCAGCAGAGGTGCTATGCACAAAGGACTGCAATGGCCCTCGTTTCCCGGGAACATGAGCATCACACGTCCCCATGAATCAGAGTCCTGGCTGGGGACTAGGGCCAGAGGGGTTACCACTACCCAGAGCCAGTGAAGGCTGCAGCCCCAGGCCAATGCCTTACCCCTATCCTGGCCATTCCTAAATGGAGGGACAGGGTTCAATTCCTGCCTAGGCCGGGCAGCAATATGGGATACCCAAAATCCTCTCTTTACACGTTCACGGTCATTTGCATTCTTATTCAATTGCTCTGATAAAATATTCATCCACAACCCCCTCCATTTGACTCTCAACTTGAAGAGACATAATTTGCAATTGATTATTGCTCAGAAATTCCTGGCACCACATTACAATCTGCTCATACATCTCACCCTCTCTCGGCCAATTTAGAATGGAGGAAAAATGGTTCCTTTGACCTTTGACCTGTCTGAGGTGGGACCCTTAGGTCATTAGGGCCATTAAGAATCAAAACATCCCTTCCATAGCCAACAGAGATAGAAATGGGTGTGTGCAACTCTGAATTGAACTTTTTTTTCCCCTCTTGGTAAGATACAGGTATTTTTCAGAGTTGGAAAGTGTCTTGAATAAACGAGCTTCATTTATATATGTTTTTACTATGATTTGCCTGTATCCATTTGGGTGATCACAATTTACGCCAAGTGAAAAAGTTAAGAGTCTTGGAAACTGAATTATTCCATTTATTTGCAGACATGCCACAGTACAAGACAGCAGAGGGGCACATCCCCATCTTGCCCTGCCCCTGACCCCACCCCTGACCTGGAGGTGGGTTTCACATTTCTGTGCGGCCTCCCGGGGGCCAGCAGGGTCTCCTTCAGGGGCTGGTGTTGGAGACAGGCAAATCCTGGGAGAGGTAAAAGTATCCATTTGTAATTATTGACTCAAATAAGCATTTATCAAGTAGCTTCTGTAGTACTCTCTTCTTCCTTTCCCAGGGACAGCTGTCCCATGCCTGTGCTCCTGTGAATTCCCATCAAAGGACTGGCCAACAAGGAATGGCACCCATAATCACTCACTCCTCTGTACTTTAGTTTGCAAATTTACCTTCCCATGGGCTGTTTCTTCACATCCACTTAATAGCTTTTGGAAGATGCAGTAAGGACTTGGGCCCCATTTCACAAGTGAGGGATTCAGAGCCCAGAGAGATATCCCACTGTGCTTAGGGTGAAGCCTTGGGTTGTGGTAGATGGCTGGGATGCAAGTGTCTGAGGCCCTGGCATGGCCCGCTCCACTCTCTTTCCCTCTCCTCAGCTGGGCCATCTCCTTGGGTGACTCTGGCAGAGCTGAGCAGCCTGTGGACTCCAAGAAAAGGCTCTCGGGGTAAAGAGACAGCACAGGGAGGCTTGTTCATAGAAGTCCAAGGATGAGGACACCCAGCACCCCGCCATCACACTCCTCCTGTGTGCGTGGCCATGTCTCAGGGCTCAAGCCAAGCCTCCCACTTCCTCTTTGCATCTGACTGTTCTGAGCCATGCCCCCTTTGCATGCTTCCCCATTACTTTCCAGTTACCCTGGAGTAACTGGATATTGGCAACCAATTACTGAAATTTTCACGTCAGCCTCATCAGTGACTCTTAGACAATGGCACCAGATTTTCTTTTGATGAAGATGAGAATTACATTAATTTGCATTAGTGTTCTATGACATGGAAAGCCAAGGGGCTTGACCTGCCAAGAAGGAGAGGAAGGAGGTTGGAGTTAGCCTTGGTACAGGGGCATCAGCATTCCCTCCTGCTTCCCCTCCGACCCTGAAGCTGTGTCTCTCTCTGCCCTTCCAAAGTGCTTAACTACTCTTCAGAATGATTGGCACAGTGCTGACTTGGGAAGCCCTGACAGAAGTCCAGGCTGCAGCTGGTGAAGGGGGAAGAGGCAGAGCGAGTAGCACCCTTGCTATTAGCCATGCCAAAATGCATTTCCTTTGTTTTCAAGATGGAAGATTGGCTGAGAGCGAGGAGGGGGTGAGGGCACAATAGCACCAGTCATACATTTACTCATGCCTTTTTTCTCCTTAGTGATACCAAGAGGAAAGAATCAGAAACAGAAATTGGATGGCTGAATGGAAGTGCCTAGAAGCTGCTTCATGGGGCTGTCTGAGGTCTTTGGCATGGATTGGAGAGAATTTCTCTGTGATTCCCAACTATCCTCATAGAGGAAAAGAGTTGGAACATCAATCCCATTTTAGGATGGTTTGGGGTCAGTTTTGCAGCCCAGGAATGGCATGAACTGGGAGCTGCATTGACACTTGCAGCTCCCTGCCTGAACTCTCTGTATTAGCCACACCTGGAATTCATACATTTGGAACACATTCTTTCTCTCCTGTAGTTCTGTGGCCTCAGACAGGGCTGCAGCTCTGTCCAAGAAGCTTAGGCAGAGTCTGAAGGAACAGGCACCTGATTTCCTTTTCTAGTTTGAGGAAGACACTCTTGGCCTCATCCCATTTTCCAAGCTTGCAGGTAGGAGGAAGACCATTGCCTCCTCATGAGTTGCTTCTCTGTAGCGTTTCTTTACAGACCCAGATAGACTAGGTTGAAAAGGTCAGTATTTCTGACAAGTGTCTTATTTTCTAATCCTAGGAAACAATTGTGAGGAACCAGGGTTGATGACCTTGAGGGCACCAGGTTAGTGTCTTCAGGGAGTGAGCTGCAGCTGCCTGTCCAGTGTCCATGCTCTTTCTTCTAGTACCAGTACCCTGGTTTATTCTTGGAGACCATTTCTTCCCCTTTCCATTCACGTGTTTCAGTTGGACTACCCAAATGATATCCCATGGCCTTTGCTAAGCCAATTAGAACATATAAGTCCTTTGTTGGCACACTGGAAAGACAGAAGTCACCTCTTTTCTAATGCTAGAAGGATTAGATATAAACCTAGAACTCCTGGAAGTCATCTTGGCACTATGAGGCTAAGTTCTATCTGAGAATGGAGCTGATGCAGAGGGAAACAGAGGGAGTAAAGGAGAGAGACAGACTTGAATGGCATTGTTTGGGATTGGGAGTCCAGCAGGGCCTAAGCTGGATCAAGTCCTGGACTCATGTTACGTGAGCTCCCAAATTATTATTATTATTATTATTTTTTTGCTAAACCAGTTTGATTTTAAGTAATCTTGTCATCTGTAGCTGGTATGCAGACAAATACCCAGGGTTCAAAGGTAGCTCATCATATTTCCATCCATCCATTTCAATGAAATTTATTCCACTCTGTTCAATTCAACAAACATTTATTCACCTCCTTTCAAGTCCTGGTCTACACACTAAGAAAACAAATCAGATTCTTATCCTTAAGGAGCTTATAGTCCAGAGTGGGAAAAAGGCACACTAGGAATTATCTCCAATCTAAGGAAGTAGATACTCAAAATGTGTTGTTAAAGGAGTGTGAACAAATGTATACATTAATTAATACATGCTAATTAGAAGTTGAGAGCAAAGTGGTGTGGGAACACAGAGAGGCCAGAGATAAATTCTGTCTATAGAAATCTGAGAAGACTCAGAGGAGAAGTATTTAATCTTGGCTTTGAAGAAAGGGTAGGACATTGAGAAGAGGAGAATGACTGAATAAGTGAATTAATTGCTTAATGTGTCCTGTTTCTATTATCTATTATATGCATGGGTTCAATGCAAGGCACTAGTGATAAAAGGATGAGTTGTATATGGGTCACTCCTGCTCCAGGCTTCCAATCTAGAGAGAATATAGTTTCTGCTGATAATTTAGAATGACAGAGCATGTGGGAGCACAGCTTCCAGCCAAGGGTGTGGGGGAGGCACCTGGAGGGAGCATGAAGAGGTGTCAGTCATCCAGCAATGAAGGGGTCATTCTAAGAATCAAGAACAGTTCAAAAAAATATTCAGGACTGGAGAAGTGAGGGAAACATGTGGATACTTTGAACAAGGAAATGAGTATGTGAGGGGAGGGGTAGGTTGAGGAAGTCATAGAGAGGCTGGATGTTGGGTTAAGGATTGTGATTTTATGTAATGGGCGATGAGGAATCATTGGAGACTGTGACTCTGAGCATGGTGCCAGAGTCTGCTTTGGAAGATGCACCTGGGCAAGGGAGGAGAAAGTGCTGGGGGAAGGAAGGCTGGACTCTTAAATGCTAGTAGGAGAAATCCAAGCCAAACTGGGTGACCCGTATCAGGAAAGGAAGTAGGCTCCCATATATCCCTCGATTGTGGGGGCTGGTGTACCCGTCAGCCTCATCTTGACCAACAGCAGCCCAGCTTTATCTGCTTACTGGGTGGGGTGGGGAATGGGCCTTCTAGTGTTTCTGCTCTCACATCCTTCTTTTAATGCAACAGAGAAAAGGATTCTCCCCGCTGTTCCAGTTTATAGTAATTCTGAAGAACACTGCTTCATCATACATCTTGTTCTTACTTGTGGCACAAGGAAAGACCAGGATGGAGAATTGGTGGTTATCTTGGGTCAAGTGGACATTTAGCTTGGGACACAGCAACCAAGGATGAGAGGAGAGTCCTTAACGGAGTAAAGATCCCCCTCTCCTTAAAGTGACTAATATCCCAAGCCTGGCTACTGAGTCATAAATCCCTGATAGTCAATGTCTGTTTCATAGATCTGAACATGGTCTAGGAAGAGGCAGATGGGTCCTGGATGAGATTTGTGGGAGGAGGGATGAAGAGATGTGGAGAGGTGGGGAGGGACAGGGAAGGTCACCACATGGGTGAGTGATGAGCCAGTGGGACCTTGGTCTCTCTTCCACAGGCACACAGGCCATTGTGAGGAAGCTGGGCACCCATGTTGCAGACCCTCCCCAGGTGCCTCGTTCAGAGCTGGAGGGTCCCCAGCTTCTGCCTTTTGCCCAGGAACATTTAGTACTGCTCCTACAATTTCAGGTAAGGGATGGTACACTCTTGTCAGTCTGTTCAATATTTTATAATATGGTCTGGATGATACTTATTTAATTAACAAAGGGCATGAGGGAGAAATCAAATTTAATGGGCCACTTCTTTATCCTGATGAGAACAGTCTTTATGGAGAAATGGCACCGTCTTTAAAAGTAGGAGCCCCAGAGGAAATGTTTACCTGCTTGGGTCCTAGGACTCAAAACCTTGCTGAAATTATACCCACCACGTTAGGTAACAGCAGTTAGACCAGCACCCCCAACTCCGATGCCTGGCAGACACATCAGATGAATACATCACCAGCTATTAAAGCGCAGATTAGAATTTGACTGAGTCACTTCCAGGCTGAGAAAGGTTTACCAATGCAAACTTAATATCTATTTTGATCTAACTAGAAATCAATATTGCATTACCAAATTGTTAATGAGAATGAAGAAAAATTGTGGAAGTTGGACAGTTTGGTGCTAGGGAAGTGCCAGGAGTTCAATATGAAAATGGAATAATTCATGAAGCAGCTCTGGAGTAAGGGTGAAGGAGGAGTGCAGAAAACTTGGAGGGTTCCCCTCGCCCATGACCTTGGCCATGAGGGGGGAAACACAAGAAAATGAGAGTGACTGTCAGTTCTCTTCAGGGATGGAGCCCTCCATAAATCAGAGGAAGCCAACCCAGGGGGAGGAGTGGAGCAGGCTAGGGTGGAGTGGGGATGAGGGCTGGGGGTGGGAGTAGCAGGTTAACTGTTTCGACCCTGACATCAGAGCTGTCCTTCCCTGGATGAGAAGAGCAAACTGGATAAAATCTAAGGGGGTCAGGAATGGTGCCTTGTGGGGAAGTTTATGCAAAATATACAAGTGAGAGCTAGATTGTGAGAGCTTGTCATCCACTAGGTACAGATAAACTCACGACCAGCACTCCTTCCATTCCCATCAGAAAATGGGAAATGACAATTTGTGTCTTGTCTGACACTAACATAAATCAGCTAACTGGAAGGTGTGTTCTAGGTGAGGGTTTGGTGAAGATTTTCGGGCTGAACATAAAGATCTGAGAATGTTCTGTAGTGCCATGCCTGGAGGAGAATCTCCACACGAATAATCCCCTTGAATTTGTCCCCAGTCTGAGATACAAATGAAACCACAGGGTTTGCCTTTCCCTTTATTGTTAATTCTAGTCTACTCTATGTTTGGTTTCACTGTATTAACTATGTTTTTCTAGGAAGGCATTTTATTATTATTATTATTATTATATTATTATTTTCAGTGAGAAAGCAGGATTTATTGAGAAGACAGAAAAGCCCCCACAGTGGGAGGGGACCCGAAGGGGTTGCCTGTTTGGGGCCGAAAACCTGGTGCTCATATAGCACTAGTCCAAGCCGATTGGCTAGCACAAGCTGTGAGCTGTAGCTGTTTTGATTGGTCAGTACTGAGGACCAATCGGCAGGAGGTAGGGGCCTAATGGTGAGCTGATTGGTTGCTTTTAGATCCCAGCAGTGAGCATTTAAGCTGTAGCTTGAGAGGCTGGCAGGGAGTTTGTTTACCAATGCTGAGCCTGAGAGCCTGCTGGAGTTCTCTACATTGTTACCAGAGGACCCGCCTGTTTGTCTGCCTAGCATTTCTGTGGCTATCTCTAACACCAGCCTGTCTGTCTGCCTAGCATTTCAGTGGCTATCTCCAACATTTAAAGAATATGTGGCTTGGTGCAGTGGCTCAATCTGTAATCTCAGCACTTTGGGAGGCTGACATGAGGGGACTGCCTGAGTTCAGGGGTTTCAAGACCAGTCTGGGCAATTTGGTGAGACCTCTTCTCTACAATAAATCACAAAACTAGCTGAGTATGGTGACGTGCTTCTGTAGTTCCAGTTACTTGGAAGGCTGAGGTGAAAGGATTGCCTAAGGACAGCAGGTCGAGGCTGTAGTGGCCGTGAGCATGCCACAGCACTCCAGCCTGGGTGACAAGAGACTCCAACTCAAAAAGAAAAAAAAGAATATGTATTTGTCCTTTTGCAGGGAATAAAGGAGAATAGCATAAGATGTGACTCTTGCATGAAGTGTTCCATAAATTAAAATCAGGCCTATGCTCACTTTGCTCACTGAAAAGTTATGCATTGGGACTCAGCAGCACCTCAGATGCAGATCACAGTGCATTTTGGGAATCATGGGAAAGGAGGCATAGGTGGCCTTGTTAGTGTCTCAAGCCCTAATTTTGGTATAATTCCTTTTAAAAAGTGATACTTGTTAGCCTCTTGATCTCAAAAGAAAATTTGATACATTTCAACAGAAGATGAGGATGCACTTTTTTACTCAGGATGTTTTGTAGCACAAGACTGGTTTGCATGGGAATGAATAATTTAAAGATAAGGGGCCATAAAGTAAGCTAGCATTGTTCTGAAAATATGATAGGCAAGAGTGGGAAATTCTTTCACACTGGCTCTTTGTGGGCATAAAAAGTGTTTTGGGTCACCCCTATTCTAACACCCCTATAGCCTGGGGCATATATAGCCATATACTTCATGGGAACTAAACCCTTACATCCAGGCACATCATCAGCATTTTGGGAACACTCGATCTATGCTAGATATTCTATGAGCTATTTCCCATGAATATCCTCATTTACTACCCTGCAAGATAGGCACCATTACTGTTACCTATATTTTACAGAAAGGAGCTAGGACTTAAGGAAGCCAGGTGACCTGCTCCAGCTCAGACAGGTAGGAGAGCAGGATTCGAGTCCCAGTCCACCCTCTGAGCACGTTTCCCTCCTACTATCACTAGCAAGCCTGCTATGAAGTCCAGGTCAGGGATACTGGCTGTGACAATGACCTTGTTGCCTCTGGGCCTCTTCAGTAGGAGGCACAGTTGTCCTGAGTCAGCATCACATAGCTATTTGAGCTGGTAGTCACGAGGTTCAAATAGCAACTGACTGTTGTAGAGCGTCCCTCCTCATCTTGCTTGAGATTCACAGTAGAGTTGGCCCAAGGTTTGTTGCTGAATACCTTCAGGTTTCTGCTTGGATACTTGCCCTGAATACCCACTTTGTTAACACAGAAACAAGTACAAGTAGAGAGCTGAGTCACTGTGTACAAAGTCACCTCTGGGTGCAATTGTGACAACTGAATGTTTGTCCACCTCTGAGACATGAGCAATCCCTGTTTACAGTGTTTGCCCAAGCACATTCTGCAGAAATCAATGTCCATGACCTTCTTCCCAGGATTCTCAGCATGGGAGGTTTTCCCATGTGGGGTTTAAGGCGGATATCTAAACAGTTCTCCCATCGGAGTTTGAGAATGTGAGTGGAGCTGACTCCAGAAATCAAGAGGAGTGATACCTCTGAGAATATTGCTTCTAAAAGCCCTTTTCCAGACTTCAGAATCTTGGTGCATTTTTCAAGATGGGAGTAATTGCTGGGCTGGGAATATATAACGGGGTAGGAAGCCACTTTCATCCACCTTCAGGGACCTGGCTTCAGGGAGCCCTCAGGGAAGGATGTCGATTGCCCCTGTTGTTATAGAAAATTGGCTGTTGAACTTCCATTAACATTGGTATCTTGACTTCTGGCTGGACACACAACTGTCTCAAAGTAGAGAAAAGCAGACAACACAGGAAGTGACTAAATCATCTAATATGCACAATAGGCCAAACTAACGGGCAAGTACTTTTTAACAGAGAGGGTGTGTGTGGGAAGTCAACACCACACACTAATACAGCTCAGACTCAGTGGCTGCAACCCATCAACTCCTGCCTGAGCTTGCTGAGGCAAGGGTCTTTGGGAAACTTGAGCTTTCCCAAGCTTATCAGCACCTGCCTGTCAATGATACCCTCTTGCAGTCTTCCATCACCAAGGTCATTTTGAGCTAAGTGCCTTCAGTTTGAACATACAGAAATGCTTGGGAAAGTTTGGGTGTACTGGGCATCACTAAACAAAAGAATATTTGAGCCCCAGCCTGCTTTATTTATGAGGAAGAAAGTAGATTTCTCATTTATCCTTGCAAAATGCTGCAGGATAGCAAATAAAATAATAGATGCAAAGTGCTTACCCCAGTTATTGGCACAGAGTAAGTGACTGATATGTAATAGAAATAATAATTGCTTTATCATTTCTATCACTACTGCCACTATCTCCAATTGCACTTCTCCTATAATTAACACAACTCAAGTCTAGGTTTTTTCCCAACTATTTTTATCTACACTCATGGAGGCCTTACACAACCAATAAGGCTTAAATACTACATGATTTGCTACATTTCACTCTAGAAGCCTTTCTTAGTATTTGATGACAGTGATACAAAAAGGGGGCATTCTGCAACTGTGAAAATCAAGTGGTGCTTCTGTAGACTGAATGGAGTGACCTCTACCAAATGATCTCTAACTACAGAAGTCATCTAGTTTTATCAAACAAAGCAAGAGAGAAAAACATGCATGATGTGCTAGTGTACACTTAAGAAAAAGGGAACACCAATATATACATATGTTAAATAATTGAAGTTAAAAGTCATAGTGTGGTTATAGGGGAGGAAAGAAAAATAGCGGAAGGCAGAGAGATAGAAGTTAGACTTGTCTGAATATACCTTGTTTGAAAAATTAATTTCAGGCCAGGCTCAGTGGCTCAGCATGTAATCCCAGCAATTTGGGAGGCCAAGGCAAGTAGATTGCCTGAGCCTGTGGGTTCAAGGCTAGCCCGGGCAACTTAGTGAGACCTCATCTCTACAATTAAAAAAAAAATCAGGTGTGATAGTAGGCATCTGTAGTTCTGGCTACTTGGAAGGCTGAGGAGGATGAAGTGCCTGAGCCCAACAGGTCGACACTGGGGTGGCCGTAAGTGTGCCACTGCACTCCAGCCTGGGTGACAGAGTGAGATTCCAACTAAAAAACAATAAATAAATATGAAATATTGATTTCACAACCAGATATTTTACAAGATTATCGAACACAATTAATTCAACATACAAAATCAGTTTCTAAAAACTAAGAGCAGGGACTTCCAGCAAGATGGCGATGGGGCAGCTTGGTCTGTGAGACCTCAGCGAAAGAGGACACAGAAAGACTCAGGCTCTCTCCCTTGGGGCCTGCTCCTCACATGGAACTCAGCCACTGACACTGCTGAAGCATCACAGCGGTCTGGGCAGCCACCCCTGCCACTGCAGTCCAGACACCCGCCGCCACTGCCGCAGTCCAGTCACCCTCTGCCATCACCGCCTGTGTCTGAGGGGATCCACGCCTTCAGACCTTGGAACCCCTGCACGCAGGATCTGCTGAGGTGGCTGCCACCACTACTGCTGCTATGACGTCCGGCTAAGCCTTGGCTCTCCTCTTTTGTGCCTTGGGGCCAGGCTTCTATTCCCGGCTTCTTTCTGGCTCCCTCCCCCCGGTGGGGCGAGCAGCTGAGATAAAGATCATCTGGAGCTGTGAGATAGCACCACCTGCTGGTGACTCAAGGTAACAACACCAAAAGGGGAAACTGACCCTGTGAACAAATTTACCAGCCTGAAAAAAAAGCCAGAAATCAGAGCTGAAAGGACATTGAACTTAAATGAAAAGTCTCAGAGTGTGCTTGATTGCTTCTGTTAGTTTACTGACTCGATTCTATTCCTATTGTTTTGGCCCTTTTTTTCTATTCTTTTCTTCTCTCTGTAAAGCATATCTTTATAGAGAGGAATAGCACACCAAGAAAAAGATTGGTTAACTTGTATGTTAGCATGAATGTATGCTTTAGTTTTTTTTTTGTATCGGAAATCGTCAGTTTGTAGCTGTGGTCTATTGTTTTTATCTGTTTCAGTTTTTGTCTCTCTCTCCATTTGTTAGTACACCCGTCTGTTCTCCCCCTTACCCTTCCCAGTGGCTTCCCACCCCCCTCTCTCCCACACTATCTGCTCTATTCTCTTCCCTCTGTTAACCTCATTTTATTTCAGGGAGTAAACCTACAACCCCGCTGCATGGACAGATTCCAAGGCAGTGGGAAGTGGGTTTCAGATTATCCACACACCTGTCGACAGACACGAGATACCAGGACGTGCAGATAGATTTTGAATCACAGCTCCCCCCCATAAGTAAATCTCAAAAGTGTAAAAAGGGACCACCCCAATCTACAGTGCAAGTTCAGAATCGAACAAAGAAAGAGGATATACATAAAGAATAGGAGATTGAACAAGCAGAAGTAAAAGCAACCCCTCCACCCCTGAATAACAGAATTAAAGAAGACAGTGAAGCAGAGGGAAGGAAACAGTAAGGAGGAAAAAATAGCACAAATGAAGAAAAAACAAAAGAAGAGTATAGGTCTCACACAGACCCCTGGGAGGTCAGACACTGAGAAAACAGACTTCGGAACACAAACAATGAAGAGCCTCCAGAATGACTGGTCACATGCAACAAACCCAGACATCAAGACATTAATAGAGAGAATAAAAAAAATTGAGAAGAGACAAGAAGAAAATAGGAAGGAGCTGATGGCAGAAAAAACAGCAGTAAAGAATACTGTGATGGAAATAAATAACAAACTAATAAGCATGGAAAGCAGAATTAGCCAAGCAGAAGAAAGAATCTCAGAGCTCGAAGACCAAAACACAGAACTAACCCAAACTATCAAAAACATAGAAAAGAAGATCAAAAAGACAGAACAAAACCTTCAAGATGAATGATCACTTCAAAAGACCGAACTTAAGAGTAATTGGCCTTCCTGAGGCAGAGAGAGAAACAGAGGCCACACTGGAACATACATTTCATAAAATCATTCAAGAAAACTTCCCTCATCTCATCAGTGATGAAAAAATTCAAACACAAGAGATTCAGAGAACCCCTGCAAAACAACAAATGAGAAGAACAACTCCCAGACACATAATAATCTGCCTAAACAAGGTAGGTATAAAAGAAAAAGTCCTAAAGGCAGCAAGAGAAAAAGGTCTGACTACCTACCAGGGAAGACCAATTAGAATAGCAGCAGATTTATCTACAGAAACCCTCCAAGCTAGGAGAGCTTGGAGCCCTATCTTCAAAGTTCTAAAAGATAAACAATTTCAACTGAGAATAACCTACCCAGCCAAGCTAAGCTTCATCAGTGAGGGACAATTGAAATCCTTCCCAGACATCCAATCCCTAAGAAACTATGCTGCTACCAGACCACCTCTACAAGAAACACTTAAGAAAGTATTGAACACAGAAGAAAAGGAAAAAAGAACAACAACGTCCCTCACAAGAGTACAGGCAAAAGATTAAAAACACACATGAACTGACTCTAAAACCAAAATAAAGACAACCCACAAACAGGAAGAACAACAACAACTCTGTAAGAACATTTGACAGGGATCAACTCTCACATTTCAATAATTAGCTTGAATGTGAACGGACTAAATGCACCACTGATGAAGTTTAGCTTGACTGGGTAGGTTATTCTTGGTTGAAATTGTTTATCTTTTAGAACTTTGAAGATAGGGCTTCAAGCTCTCCTAGCCTGGAGGGTTTCTGTAGATAAACCTGCTGCTATTCTAATTGGTCTTCCCTGGTAGGTAGTCTGACCTTTTTTTCTTGCTGCCTTTAGGATTTTTTCTTTTATACCTACCTTGTTTAGGCAGATTATTATGTGTCTGGGAGTTGTTCTTATCATTTGTTGTTTTGCAGGAGTTCTCTGAATCTCTTGTGTTTGAATTTTTTCATCACTGAGGAGATGAGGGAAGTTTTCTTGAATAATTTCATGAAATGTATATTCCAGTGTGGTCTCTGTTTCTCTCTCTGCCTCAGGAAGGCCAATTTCTCTTAGGTCCGGTCTCTTGAAGTGATCATTCATCTCTTGAAGGTTTGTTCTGTCTTTTTGAGCTTCTTTTCTGTGTTTTTGACAGTTTGGGTTAGTTCTGTGTTTTGGTCTTCGAGCTCTGAGATTCTTTCTTCTGCTTGGCTAATTCTGCTTTCCATGCTTATTAGTTTGTTATTTATTTCCATCACAGTATTCTTTACTGCTGTTATTTCTG
>CAUYQG010011318.1:0-18053 GCA_963574415.1 Tarsius wallacei
TCTCTGCAATAAATCAAGAAAAATTAGCTGGGTATGGTGATGCATGCCTGTAGTTCCAGCTACTTGGAAGGTCATATATACATACATATATATATATATGTATATATATATATATTTTTTCCCCCCCTTTAGAGACAGGGCCTTGCTATATTGCCCAAGCTTGTCTCAAACTCCTGGCCTCAACTGATCCTCCTGCCTCAGCTTCCCAAAGTACTGGGATTACAGTCATGAGCCACTGGGCCCAGCTCCCTTCTTTTCTTTTTTTTTGAGGCTCAGGCAATCCTTCTGCCTCAGGGGAGCCTTCTGCCTCAGACTTCCAAGTAATTGGAACTACAGGTGTGCACCACCACACTCAGCTAATTTTTGGGTTTATTGTAGAGACGAGGTCTCACCAAGTTGCCCAGGCTGGTCTCAAACCCCTGGGCTCAGGCAATCCTCTCGCCTCTGCCTTCCAAAATGCGGGGATTACACATATGAGTCAGCCATCGCGCCTAGTTCCCTTATCTTCTTAATTGCCCACTTTCTCCAATAGTTTTTTTGTGTGTTTTAACTTACTAAACGTATTTAGAACTATCAAAGACATTCAGAAAGGTATGCAAATCTTATTTTAAAGATCTGAAAGACTGACAAGACTATTCTGTGCTGTTAGAGATCAGAATAGTGGGTACCCTGGCAAAGGTACGATGACCAGGAGGAGGCACAAGGGGAATTCTGGCAAGTTGGTCATGTTTCCATTTCTGGATTTGGATGTAAGCTGTACAGGGGTCCCATCTGTGAAAGTAATCAAGTTGTACCATTATGACTGAATCCTTTTCTGCACATATATTGAGGGGGACTGTTGCAGAAAGGAACCTTAATTTGTTTAGCCATCCTGCATCCACACCTTTGGGTAGGCCCTGCCCGCAATGACTCTGGGCTAAGCCCATGTGACTCGCTTTGGCCAATGGGACAAGAGAAAATGTTATGCAAGCAGAGGCTTAAGAGAGATATACTGAGCATTGGGACCTGCCCACCTATGCTGCTTTTGGGAACCTTGCAACTATTACTGTGTGAACAAGCCCAGGCTATCCTGCCGGAAATAAGAGTCACTGGTCAAGTCATCCCTTTTGCCCAGATGACATAAAGCCAACCATCAGATATGTGAAAGAGGCCATCAACTCAGCCTCAATCTAGCTGCCAGTGACCACTGAGGTCAGCTGAGCTGGCCCAGAAAAGATCAACCAATCCATAACATCATGAGAAATAAATGCCTGTGTGTTAGCCAGGCACAGTGACATGCACCTGTACAGACCAGGGGCAGTGGCTCATGCCTGTAATCCCACGACAATGGGAGGCTGAGATGGGAGGATCGCTTGAGCCCAGGAGGTCGACGCTGCAATGAGCTATAATCATGCCACTGCACTCCAGCCCAGGTGACAGAGCAAATTAATAAATAATAAATTTAAAAGGTATCATACTGCTTAAAAAAAGCAGAAGTAGCTGGGCACAGTGGCTCATGCCTGTAATCCCAGTACTTTAGGAGATGGAGGCGAGAGGTTTGCCTGAGTCCAGGGGTTCAAGACCAGCCTGGACAACTTGGCAAGACCTTATCTCTACAATAAATTTAAAAAATTAGCAGGGCATGCTGGTACACGCCTGTGGTTCCAGCTACTTAGAAGGCTGAGGCGGAAGGATCACCTGAGCCCAGCAGGTCGAGGCTGCATTGGCTGTGACAGAGTGAGACTTCTACCCAAAAATAAAAAAAGCATAAGTATACAGTCAATAGTTATCACGCACAGATTCCATATTTGTAAATTTGTCTACTCACTAAGATGCATTGTAACCCCAAAATCAATACAATCAACGCTTTTACAGTCATTTGCAGACATGCACAGGAAAAGTCTGTCACCCCATACACGATGTTCCCAGCTGGGGTCAAACAAGGCACTGCTGCCTTCTTATTTCAGCTCCCACACTGTAAACAAGTATCCTTTTCCCAGTCTACTTAATGTCATGAATGTGCAATTTTGTACTTTTTGTTAGTGATTTTGCTGTTTAAAATGGCCCCAAGGCACAGTGCTAACATGCTATCTAGGTTCCCCAAGAGCAAGAAGGCTATGCTGTACCTTATAGATAAAAGGTGTGTGTTAGATAAGTTTTGTGCAGGAATGAGCTGCAGTGTTGCTGGCTGTGAGGTCCATGTTCATGAATCAACAACAGATATTAAATAAGGTATCTTTAAAGGGAGACACATAAAATGGGATTATGTATTTGACCAATTGAAGAAAATGCTATGACCACAGGCTTGCAGGAACCTAACCCAGCACTTACTATAGGGCAGATTCCCCATTGCTCTATATTTCTCCCAGGAGCTAAGAATTCACTACAGAACATACTGTGGTGACTTTATAGAACATACTGTGGGTGAGAACTGACTGTGTATAGCCAGTCTCTACCCAGTTCATTTTTTTCCCTAAGAGAAAAGGGCCTCAGATGGCTTTGTTTCCACCTCTGCAAACTATAGAAGTTATGGGACAATCAGATGTGTCCCCTTCCTGACAGAGAGTAAGCCCGAAGGGAAGGACGCATCAACAGATAGGACTCACCACTGGCAGTGCCACGGCGGATCTCAGCTGGGAGGGGGCTGGGGCCACAGGGCACTGACTCGGTAGCAGCTTTGCACATGTCCTGTAAAAAATGGACACGAATTAGCACAGCTAAATCAGAGACCTAGAGATTTGAGCAACACCGGGAGGATCAGAACCTGACTGCCAGAGGTTTTAAAACATTTAAAACACTCCTAATTATGAGGAAGCATCTGACACGTCCAAACTGAGGAACAACCTACAAAATATCAGATCAGTACTCTGCAAGATTGTCAAGGTCATCTAAAAACAAGGAAAGACTTTGAAATGCACATACCAAGAAACTAAAGAGATATAAGTAAATGCAATGTGGTATCCTGGATTGAATCTTGGAATAAATCATTGGTTTAAAAAAAAACAAAAAAAAACGGGGTTGGGCATGATGGCTCACACCTGTAATCTCAGCACTTTGGGAGGTGGAGGCGAGAGGATTACCTGCGTCCAGGGGTTTGAGACTAGCCTGGCCAACTTGGCAAGAGCTCGTCTCTATAACAAATAAAAAATTTAGCCAGGTGTGGTGGCACATGCCTGTGGTTTCAGCTACTTGGAAGGCTGAGGCAAAAGGATCACCTGAGCCCAGCAGGTTGAGGCTGCAGTGCCCGTGAGTGTGCCACTGTACTCCAGCCTGGGCGACAGAGTGAGAATCTGACTCAAAAAAAAAAAAAGGAAAAACGGATGAAATCCACAGTCAAAAAAAGAAAAAAAAAAAGGAGAGAGAGAGAGCCTGATGTAGTGGCTCACGCCTGTAATCCTAGCACTTTGGAAGCCAAAGTGGGAGGATTACTTGAGGCCAGGGGTTCGAGACTAGCCTAGCATAGCAAGCCCTTATCACTTTAAAAAAAAAAGAAAGAAAGAAAGAAATCCAGTCTGTAGTGTACTAATGTTAAACTTTTAGTTTTAACAAATGTACCATGGCCATATAAGATGTTAATACTGCAGAAGCTTGGTGAAAGAGATACAGAAGCTTTCCATACTGTTGTTTGAACTTTTTTATAAATCTAAAATTATCACCAAATTTAAAAGTTTAAGGGGCTGGGCGGTAGCCCAAGTCTATAATCCCAGCACTTTGGAAGGTCAAGGCGAGAGGATTGCTTGAGCCCAGGAGCTCGAGACTAGCCTGGGTAACATAGTGAGACCTCATCTCTACAAAAAAAAAAAAAAGCCAGGCATGGTGGTGCATGCCTGTATGTAGTCCCAGCCACTTGGGAAGCTAAAGTGGAAGGATCACCCGAGCCCAGGAGGTCAGGAGATTGAAGCTATGGTGAGCTGTGACAGTGCCATTGCACTATAGCCTGGGCTACAGAGTGAGACTCTGACTAAAAAAAAAAAGAAAACTTTAAAGAAAGAAAAATACAATGTTATGCTCGGTGACCTTCTCCATAACATCCCTGGCTTGAGAAATCTGTGGGGTCCTGTCCTGGATGACGGAGAGATGGAGGCCTGTCCCAGGATGGAGGAAGCTACTAAAAAAATGATGAGAATAATCACAGCAGCCGCCAGTTGGCAGAGTGGAGTACTTGAGAGCAACGCTTTCCTTCTTTCCTTCTCAGTCACATGGAGTATGGAGTGACATGAACTCATCGAGCATGTCACCCCAGGCCTGGCACTCAGGGCCACCACACTATCTGGTAGATGGCCACAGTCACCCGCTGCATCAGAGTGTGTGAAAAGCCCGTTTCAAAGACAGCCAGGAAGGTAGGTCACTGTGAGTAGAGGGCCAAGACTGGAATGGCCTCCTTGTTAGCCAAGTTACCATCTGGGCCCCACATGGGAAGCTCCTGTCCTGGGGACACATAGGCCCCTGGAGATGGTCATTTTCATGAGGAAGATGCAAAGCATAATAATAATAATTACAGAGAGCCTTTACTGAGGCCCTGCTACGGACAGCTGATGCTGTACTAGGGCTCTACATGGCTTAGATTCACAGCCACCCTTCAGGAAAGGTTTGCCTCTCTGTTTTTTAACAGAAGGACAAAGAAAGGCAAAGAGAGATCAGGCAATGTACCCAGTGACACATAGCAAATGGCTGAACCAGCCCTGTCACCCAGGTTTGCCTGTCCTTGCTGCCAGGTCTCCCGGGACTCCGCAACTGCCCCTCCACCCCATGCTCAGCCCAGGGACAGAGGGGCTGGCCAGAGCACCCACCTGGCGGTGCACCACCTTGGCGTGCTTCAGAATGGCGATGATGTCGCCCACCACGGTCACTCCCAGTTCATTCATGATTTCCTTATTGAGATCCAGCAGCATGCTCTTCTGAATTCTGCCAGGAGGATCAGTGTGAGTCCCCACATGGGCCAGAGAAGGTGGGCCAGCCAGTTCCCTGCTGCACCCCCCAGGTTCAGCCCTGACCCCTCAGCTGCCTCACCTATTATCCACAAACATCACGGCGTAATTGACAGCAGGTCCTGGAGGAATCCCGGCTTCCTTAAAGAACTGGATCCACTCGGAAGTGGCTGAAGATTAAACAGGGCTCATTATGCACATTATTCTCTTGAGGGAATAGCATCAGCAAAACCACAATAGCAGTGACTGCCACAAATTAAATGTTCATCACATGCCAGGCCCTGTGCTGAGTGCTCCACACACACAACAGAACCAAGCCTTCCAATCTTGCGAGTTAAGCAGCGTTAAGAACTCCCCAATTGCCGGGCTTGGTGGCTCAGCCTGTAATCCCGCACCTTTGGGAGGCTGAGGTGAGTGGATTGCCTGAGCCCGTAGGTTCGAGACCCGCCTGAGCAAGCAAGACCTCATCTCTACAATAAATCAAAAAATTAGCCGGGGGTGGTAGCGCGTGCCTGTAGTTCTTGGAAGGCTGAGGCGGAAGGATCGCCGGAGCCCAGCAGGTCGAGGCTGTGGTGGCCAGAAGCGGCCACTGCACTCCAGTCTGAGCGACAGAGTGAGACTCCAACTCAAAAAAAAAAAAAAAAAGAACTCCCCTATTTGCCAATGAGGAAACTGAGGTAGGGAAAGGTTGGGCAATTTGCCCCAAGCCACAGTGGCAAAGCTCCCAAACTCTTAACCACGGTCCTTCTCCTTACAGCTTTGTTCTGCCCTGGAACTCACTCTAAGCATCATTACACACACTTGGCCAATGCCAGATTTGGGGGAACTGGGACTCTGGGTTCTCTGCCCCGGTCCCCATCAGCCAGCCCAGGACCAGAGGATAACATGACCAGGGAAGCTGGTAAAAAGAGTCACAAAGCCAGACCATACCCTCAGCAAGCCCCTTCCCCACCACAGTAGCAGTCCTGCCTCAGAGACATACACTTTGGAACTCAGGTTTGAATTCTGACTCTGCCATTTCCTGGCTGAGGAACTTTCGGAAAGTTAACTTTTGGTGCCTTGGTTTCCTCATCTGTGTATTGGGGATAACATATGTCTAACAAGTATTTATTGAGCATTTGGCACAGGACAGGTCCTATTCTAAGCACTGGGGATACCACAGGGCACAAGACAAAGCTCCAGGCCTCATGGAGCTGAGGTGCTAGTGATAACAGCCCCAATGTCCCTGAGTGACTACATAGACTCAATGAGAAAATCCACATAAAGGGTTTTATTTTATTTATTTCATTTTAGAGTTGGAGTCTCACTCTGTTGCCCAGGCTGAAGTGCAGCGGCATGCTCACTGCCACTGCAGCCTCGATTTGCTGGGCTCAGGTGGTTCCTTCCAAGTAGCTGGAACCACAGGCACGCACCACCACACCTGGCTAATTTTTTTTTTGCTTTCTTATAGAGACGAGGTCTTGCCAGTTGCCCAGGCTGGTCTCAAACCCCTGGGCTTAGACAATCCTCTCATCTCTGCCTCCCAAAGTGCTAGGATTACAGGCGTGAGCTACTGTGCCTGTCCAAACAAAGGAATTTAAATGGTGGCCGGCCCAGAGGACATCCTCATGTCAGCTTTTATTACTATTACTATTGCTACTACTACTACAATCACCACCATCCTACAGAGCCAGGGCAAGACCAGGCAGACCCCACCCATGAAGCTTTATTCCTTCCAAACTTCTTTCTTGGCCTCTTAGATGTGACCCTCAAACTGACCCTGCCCTGTCAGGCCAGGTGGTAGATAAGATCACTGATTCCAAGTAGAACATTTTTTCCCCCATGTTTTACTATCTCTGAAATTAAGATCTACCTCATAACTGATGGTGTACCACAGTTTAATTAGTAACATATGTTTTTCTTCTTCATGGTATATAACAGTACATCTAACAATCCATGCTATTTCAGATTAGAAGAACTTTATAGGTTGGGCATGATGGCTCACATCTGTAATCCCAGCACTTTGAAAGCCAAGGCAGGAAGATCACTTGAGGCTAAGAGTTCGAGACTAGCATGGGCAACAAAGCAATACCTGACTCTACATAAAATGAAAAAAAAAAAAAAAAGCCAGGCGTGGCAGCTTATAGTCCCAGCTACTCAGAAGACTGAGGTAGAAGGACTGTCCAAGCCCCAGGAGGTAGAGGCTGCGGTGAGCTGTGATCATGCCACTGCACTCCAACCTAGGCGACAGAGTGAGACCCCCCGATTCAAATAAATAATAAAAAATTTGTTGCCGGGCATGGTGGCTCAAGCCTATAATCCCAGCACTTTGGGAGGCCAAGGTAAGGGGACTGCCTGAGCCCACGGATTCGAGAACAGCCTGGGCAACTTGGTAAGACCTCATCTTTACAATAAATCAAAAAATTAGCTGGGCATGGTAGCACATGCCTGTAGTTCCGGCTACTTGGAAGGCTGAAGTGGAAGGAACACCTGAGCCCAGAAGGTCTCTGCTGGGGTGGCCATGAATGTGCCACTGCACTCCAGCCTAGGTGACGGAGTGAGATTCCAACTCAAAAAAAAAAAAAGAAGTTTGTTATTTGCCTATTTTGCTTTTAAGAAAATTAAGGCTCAGAGTAGGGAAAGAGACACATTCTGGGTCAGACGTCACATGGGTGACAGTGCAGGGTCCAGGCCAAGGCCCATGAGCCACATCTCTCCCAAGGAGACCCCTGTCTGACCAGCCACAGGCCTGTGACCCATGGTGATGACTGTCCTGAGCTCTTGGAGCTGAGGCTGGCAAGGAGTTCATGCCCTTGGGACTTCCTCTGCTAGGAGAGGAAGAACCAGTTTCCTATTTTGCACAGACATGGTCCACCTGCCAAGCCACAGGACCCTGAGTTCTATTAGCCAAAAGTGAGTACTAAGTAACAAAAAGCACCACATAATGATTCCATTTATATACAATGTCTAGAACAGGCAAATCTAGAGAGAAAGTAGATTAGTGGTTGCTAGGGGGCGGGAGGATGACTACTCATGGGTATGGAGTTTTTAGAAGGAGTGATGAAAATGCTTTGAAATTGTGGTGATGGTTGCACAACTCTGTGAACAGAGAACATAAAAATCATTGAACTGTATACAGGTAAAACACTGCATAGCAGGTAAAACATATGGTATATGAATTATATCTCAGTTAAGCTGTTATTGGCCAGGCACGGTGGCTCACACCTGTATCCCAGCATTTGGGAAGGCCAAAGCAGGAGGATCACTTGAGGCCAGGAGTTTATGACCTACCTGACAACATAGTGAGACACATCTCTACTCCACAAAATATTTTTGAAAAAGAGAGAGAGGGAGAGAGAGAGAATTAGCTATTATTAAGGGGAGAAAAGGTATTACCATAGGTTAGGAGTAGCTTTCTACCTGAGACAAATCTTGTGACTTTAACTGCAAGAGTACTGGAACCCAGTGTCCAGGGAACTACAAGAGTCCCCACTCTAGGCACACAGCATCATTTCATATATTACTAAGATGGAAAACAGGCAGCCAGTTAAAAAGTCATAAGCCACCAGCTGTAAGACATATCCCATATCAGAATGTTAATGTCTTACAATCAAAGAAGGGTGGCTTGCTGCACACACTGGAAGATGTACAAGAATATTCATAGCAGCTTGTCTATAATAGCTCCAACCCAGCAACAATGCAATATCCATTGATAGTAGCATTGATAAGCAAATGGTGGTCACCACATAGTGAAATACTGCACAGCAACGAAAAGGAAAGAAGTATAGTTAAGGCAACGTGGGTGGCCCTCAGACATTATGCTGCGCACAAGAAGACGGACACAAAAGAACACACAGCATGGTTTCCTTCAAAGTCTATAGCATAGGAATGTTTCCACTGGTGATACAACTATAAAGGAAAGATGTTCACAAAAGATAAGAGTGGTTTATTCCATGAGGAGGAGGGACGGGCATGTAATTCAAGTAGGACCCTCAGAGGGCTGACGATGTTCTAATTCTTTTTTTTTTTGAGTTGGAGTCTCTGTTGCCCAGGCTAGAGTGCAGTGGCACGCTCACAGCCACCACAGCCTCGACCTGCTGGGCTCAGGCAATCCTGCCACTCAGCCTTCCAAGTAGCCAAAATTACAGGCACATGGCACCACGCCCAGTCAATATTTTCATTTAGTGTGGAGATGAGGTCTTGCCAAGTTGCCCGGGTTGGTCTCGAACCCACGGGCTCAGGCAATCCTCTCACCTCGGCCTCTCAAAGTGCTGGGATTACAGGCGTGAGCCACTGTGTCCGGTCTCATGTTCTATTTTTTTATCTAATGGGTAGAGGGAGTTTGTTTGTTTGTTTGTTTCCATCTCCTTTGGAACTATAATATACATGCAAAAAAGTACTCAAGTCAGTAGATTTTCCCAAGTCAAACACACCTATGTAACCAGCACCCAAATCAAGAAATAAAATATTTCCAACATCTTAGAACCCCCTTGTATTCTCTTTATAGATCTACTTCCTCCTTCCCAAAGGCAACCACCATCTTCTAACAGAACAGATTGGTCTTGCTTGCTTCTGTGGTTTATATAAATGGAATCATAAAGGAGATACTAAGATGCTTGTTCTTTAATTGCTCTTAAAACCACAAATATGTTTTATGTACTTTTCTATATGTACAATAAAACTCAAAATTTTTCAAAGTCTCCAACTAATCTCTGTGCCTTGGCAATCCCAAAATACAGAGCTTAAAGAGGATATGGGGATAAGGCCCACAATAATAGCAACAGTTGACATTTGTAGAGAACTAACTCAAGATTTGACATGCTCTAATTGCCTGAAACCCAGATGTAAGGAGTATCAATATCTCTAACTCACAGGCCAAGAAACCAAGGCTCTGAGAGACTATGCAGGAGGCCTGCTGGACTTCATAACCCAAGTTCTTCACGGCTAGACTGTGCACTCAAGGAGGCCAAACTACAGTGAGGAAGTGGGTAGGCCTTGACTGGTCCCGCCTCTGCCCCTGCCCCAATCCTCACCCCTATGTTCCTCAGAGTCCAGCTGCTCCTGTCAGTGACCCAGCCCTCCCTCTCCCATTCTGTCCTCCCCACCAAGGCCATACCTCAAAAAGGGCAGTGGGGAGAGGAGGCCCTGAAGAGAAGGCCACAGACTCACCCATAGTCACCGAGACCATTGTCTCCCTGGCCCTGACGCTGCTCCCTGGAGCCTGGAAGAGGGAAGGAGGGGAGAGGGCCCATGAGTCGCCGCCGGCTGTGAGTGTATGTCCCTCTCCCTGTGCCTATCTGTCTGCCTGCCAGGAGAGCGTTCCTGGGCTGGGGGCTCATCATCCAGGAATAGCCAGGAGCAGCTGGCAGGAAGTCAGCCTGGGACAGAGCTGCCACAACTATCACTTGTGCCTGGGACAAGGCCCAGGGACAGCAAATGTCCACAGCTCCATTCCAACATCCCCCAAAATGTTGGCCAGATCAGGAGCAGGAGAGAAAAAAGACACCTTCTGCCCAAGGCTTTAATGATAAATACAAAAAATTAAATTAAATTTAAAAAAACACCAATAAATACCCATTCAGTCATCTATTCCAAAGCTATGTACAGAGGAGTACCTACATACCCAGCTAGTCTACAGGGCGAGGCAGGAGGATCCCCAGAGCCCAGGAGTTCAAAACTAGACTGGGCAACATAGCGGGATCCCACCTGGGAAAAAAAAAACACACAAAAAAAATCTATTTGCTGAGAACCTATTATGTGTAAAGCATTTTTGGATAATGAACATGGAATTTAGCATCTAATTGGGGACAGAGGAGGGAAGAGACAGAGGGCAAACAAGCAAAACAGTTAACAACACAGTGTGTCAGGAAGCCTTGAATGTCATGGAAGAAACGTGGAGAGCCTGGGAAGGAAGGTGTTGTAATTCTCAATAGGGTGATCAGGGAAGACCTAAAGTGACGTTTAAAGACAGAAAGGAAGGGAAGGAATAAGCCATGTGGTTTTATAGAGGAAGAGTCTTCCAGGAGAAAGTACAGCAAGTCTGGTGCCCTGAGCCAGAGGCTCCTTTGGCGTGTTGAGGGACAACAAGGAGCCAGTGTGGCTGCAGTGGAGCAAGCAAAGAGAGCAAGGAGGTGACAGGTCAGAGTTAGGGCATGGAGCACTTGCCAGGCCCAGTGGCTGATGCCTGTGATCCCAGCACTTTGGGTGGCAGAGGAGAGAAGAATGCCTGAGCCCAGGGGTTCGAGACCAGGGCAACTTGGTGAAACCTCGTCTCTACAATAAATTAAAAAAATTAGTGGGGCGTAATGGCATGTGCCTGTAGTTTCAGTTTCCTGGCAGGCTGAGGCAGAAGGATCGCCTGAGCACAGCAGATTGAGGTTGCAATGGCCGTGAGAGTGCCAGTGCACTCCAGACTGGGCGACAAAGTGAGACTTCTACTCAAAAAAAAAGAAAGAAAAAAAAGCCGGGCTTGGTGACTCAGCCTGTAATCCCGTGCTTTGGGAGGCTGAGGTGAGTGGATTGCCTGAGCCCGTGGGTTCGAGACCCGCCTGGGCAACTTGGCGAGACCTTATCTCTACAATAAATCAAAAAATTAGCCCGGTGTGGTAGTGCGCATCTGTAGTTCCAGCTACTTGGAAGGCTGAGGCGGAAGGATCGCTGGAGCCCAGCAGGTCAAGGCTGCGGAGACTGGGAGCGGCCACTGCGCTCCGGTCTGGGCAACGGAGTGAGACTCCAACTCAAAAAAAAAAAGAAAAAAGAAAAAGAGATGGGGCACCAGATCACCAGAGAAGACATGGAAAAACAATTTTTACTTAGATAAGATTAGCAGATGCTAGAAAGGTGGTATTAAAGACATATTAGCAGTAGCAGAGTCTTTCTCCATTAGTAGCAGTGTTGAAAGTGAACTAAAGAAATAACTCTATTTATTTATCCATTTTTAAATTTTTTTGTTTTTTTGAGTTGGAATCTCACGCTGTTGGCTGTTGCATGCTCACAGCCACCGCAGTCTTGACCTGCTGGGCTCAGGTGATCCTTCCACCTCAGCCTTCCAAGTAGCTGGAACTATAGGCACACACTACCACACCTGGCTAATTTTTTTATCTATTGTAGAGATGAGGTCTCACCAAGTTGCCCAGGCTAGTCTTGAACTTGTGAGCTCAAGCAATCCTCTAATCTCAACCTCCCAAAGTGCTGGGATTATAGATTTGAACCACCGCGCCTGGCCTTTCTTTTTATTTTTTTTTTTGAGAAACAGGGTTTCACTCTGTTGCCCAGACTGGAATGCAGTGGTGCAGGCATAGTGCACTACAATCCCCAATTCCTGGGCTCAAGAGATCCTCCCACCTTAGCCTCCCGAATAGCCAGGATTATAGGCGTGTGTCACCATACCCAGATAATTTTTTTACTTTTTTTTTTTTTTTAGTTGAAGTCTCACTCCGTCACCCAGGCTGTAGCGCAATGGCACACTCACAGCCACCCCAGCATCGACTTGCTGGGCTCCGGTGATCCTTCCACCTCAGACTTTCAAGTAGCCGGAACTATAGGCGTGCGCTACCATGTCTGGTTAATTTTTTATTTATTGTAGAGACAAGGTCTCGCCAAGTTGCCCGGATTGGTCTCGAACCCATGGGCTCAGGCAATCCACCCGCTTCGGCCTCCCAAAGTGCTGGGATTACAGGTTGAGCCACCAAGTCCAGCCAACTTATTTTTTTGTAGAGACAGGGTCTCACTATGTTGCCAGGTAGGTCTCGAACTCCTGGCTTCAAGAGATCCTCCTACCTCAGCCCCCAAGAAAATAACTTTCTCACATGCTGATTCAATGCCATCTGACTCCAGGTCCATTTGGCCCACACTGACCTGGCCTAAGTTCCTTCCCACTTGGCCCTGCTCTCTTCCCTGACCCAGCTCCTCTACTCCATCCCTTTGCCCTCTCCCTCACTCTGCCTCCTTCTACCCTCCTCGGCTCCCAATGCCGATCTTTCTTCCTCACCCCTCCTTCATTTTCTCTGTGGGGTGCAGAAGGCCCTCTGCCCTGGCACCTTTCCGTTTACCATCCATACCAACTTCCCTGCCCTCCCACCTGATTTTGATGGTATAAGAGTGGTCAAGAATTCTGGAACCAGACTGCAGAGTGCAAAGCATGCTCTACCACTTACTCGCTATGTGGCCTTGGCAAGTTACTTCACCAGTCAGGCTGCCGTGTCCCCATCTGTGAATTGGGATGGTACAAACATTACTTACCTTAGAGGACTGTCATGAGGGCTAGCTGAGTTTCTATGTGTAAAGGCACTCGAGATTGAGTACAGTAGCTCACATCTATAATCCCAGCACTCTGGGAGGCAGAGGTGAGAGGCTTGCCTGAGCCCAGGGGTTAGAGATCAGCCTGGGCAACCTGGCAAGACCTTGTCTCTACAAAAAATTAGCCAGGTGTGGTGGCACGTGCCTGTGGTTCCAGCTGCTTGGAAGGCTGAGGCGAAAGGATCACCTGAGCTCAGCAAGTCGAGGCTGCGGTGGCTGTGATCGTGCCACTGTACTCCAACCTGGGCAAGAGTGAGACTCTGACTCAAAAAAATATAAATAAATAAAAATAAAGGCACTTGAGACAGTGCTTGTTGCATACTAAGGACTCCAGAGATATTATACCTATTTCATCCCCAGGTCTCCCACCATTGCCCTCCCTCCCTACCTAGGTGCTTTGCTAGCCTCCCAGTTTTTATACAGGGTGTCTCCTGTGCCTGGAATGCCTATTCCTCCTGTCCTCCTTGCAAGCTCTCCTTCCTTCTGCTTGGCTGTCATCTACTTTGTGAAGCTTTCCCTAAGTCTCCACGTGTGAGACCCTCTCTTCCACCCTTGGCTATGGCTCATCTTGCTCTTCTCCGACTTATGTTGAATCTTAGTGATGAACATGACCATGGACATCACTCTGCTCTACACTTGACACTGTTAGATCCACTTTCCCTTCCGGATTTTACCATACAACAGGCATCTCTCAAAGAGTGGGGCCTGGAGAAGTCTCAGTCTGATAGAACAACAACATCTCACATACCAAGCACTATGCACCAGGACCAGGGCCAAGGATCATGCCGATGCCTCACAATAGCCTCATGAGAGAGAACTATTATTAGCCTCATTTTAATTGGTGAAAAAAACAGCTCACTGAGGTGCAGTCATTTGCCAAATGCCACCATCTAGCAACTGACCTTACTGGGATTCAAAAACAAGTTCTCCCTGATTCTGATGATCATGTAGCAGTTCCTGCTGAGCTGTTACTATGTGCCAGGAACTGAGTATATACACATCTCAGGGACTCCTCATAACCACCTTGGGAAAAAAGTGAAAATGAGTCCCATGTTATAGATGACAGTGGCAAGTCCATGATCATACAGCAAGCAAGGGCAAGGTGAGGTCTTGAACCCAAGTCAGTCCAATGGCTATGGTTAGTGCTGATCAAGGGAATACTATGAGCCAGGCACTGTGGTCTGCCTTTGCAAAGTCTCAGATAATGCTTACCAGAATCCTTTCGGCACTGGTATTCTCCCACTATTGCTGCAGAATTCCCAGCTGGACTGTTTTCTCTCTCCACAATCTTAAAAGCCCATCTCCAGCGCTGACTTTCTGAATAGTGAAAATTATAATAGTCATTTTAAAAGTTGCAGCTGCCAAAACTCAAGTAATTACCATGTACCAGACTCTGTGTGCTAAGCCCTTTGAAGAGTTGGATCCAAATCCCAGTTTTATCACTTCCTAATCCTGACTCTGGACAAGTAGCTCAAACTTTCTGACTCACTCCCTCAAATGCACAATGATAATGCTAAGAGTACCTATTCTTAGGGATTAAATTAGTTAATAAACTCGGGGCCATTAGAACAATGTGCAACAGGTGGCAGGTGTGATGTTAAGTGCATTAAACAACTCTCGGTGAGCTAGGGAAAGAGTGGGACAGTCACTGACTTAATGTCAGTTGTATGTAAAGTGTGAATTGGAAACTGAATATAAGTAAGACAGCTTAATGGGGTTCATGGGATCTAGCAGCATGGACTCACATAATACAAGATATTCTCTTTTCAACACTTTCCATTTCCATCTACAATTAATGACCTGTTCGGTTTCCTTTGTATTTTAGGTTAGGTTTTCTATCCTCTCATGGTGAGCAATGCTAATTTTCCATTCAGATAGCAATGTAGGCCGGGCGCCACGGTGGCTCACGCCTGGTAATCCCAGCACTCTGGGAGGCAGAGGTGAGAGAACTGCCAGAGCTCAGGGGTTCAAGACCAGCCCGGGCAATTTGGGAAGACCTCGTCTCTACAATAAATAAAAAATTTGCCAGGCCGTAGTGGGGAACACCTGTAGTTCCAGCTACTTGTAAAGCTGAGGCAGAAGAATCACCTGAGCCCAGCAGATTGAGGCTGCGGTGGCCGTGGTCATGAATGTGGGACTGCAACCCAGCCTGGGCGACAGAGTGAGACTCCGACTCAAAAAAAAAAAAAAAAAGATAGCAATGCAAATTTTCCTTCTCAAGTTAATTGACTGGGGAAAGAAATGCACCATTTTCAAGAAAAAGAAAAATCTAATACTACAGGATTCAGCAAAAGTGGCCAAACAGTAAGCAGCAAGATGTCGATTTTCCCAGCTCCAGTTCAAAGTTTTTCCCACTGCTGTCTCTGGGCTTCCTCCCTCTCTCTACTTCTTTGAAATTTTCAGCAACATCAATGACTTCCAGAATCATCATCATTACAATCCCAACCTATGAGCTCTTACTGTGCCAGGCCCGGTGCCAAAAGCTTTACACACACATTTCGACAGGATCCTCAAAACGACCCTATGATATCGGGACTATTAGCCCTCAGTGCATACATGGGAAAAAATGAGGTTCAAGGAGGTAAGGCACAGGCCCGCTACCGCACAGTGGAGCCGGGACTTGAACCAAGATCCAACAATTTTTCCCATCAGGTGCAAACATCATCAATAATACAATAACAGTAGAGCAACGAAGTAAGTGTGCAGGCGCTGAGCTTAGGGGCTCCGACGTGCACGAGCTGACTTCTCACTCCAACCCATGAAGCCGGCGTCACACTTGGATTCTGACCCCCATTCTACAGAGGAGGAAACTGAGGCTCAGGGAAACAAATCGTTTGTCCGGAGCCGTACAGCGGAGCCCGGACTGCGTCGAGAGCCCTGGATGCCACCCATCCCCACCGTGTCCGGCCCAGTCCCACCACCCCCCGGCCCGCGCCTCACCTGGCCCACCGGGCCCGCACCCACTCGTGCCGCCCGCCCTCCCTCCCGGCGGCGCCAACTGTCAGACATTCCTCCCTCGGCCCGGGCTGCCCGCCCCGGAAGCGCCTCCCTCATCGCCGGAAGCTGAACTGACCCGTCTGCGGCCGCTCTAGCCCGCCGGGCTGCCACCAGCGAGAGTGCGGCGGTAACCGTCACGTGACCATCCACCGGCTCCCCGGCGCTTCCCTCCGCCCTGTGCTGGCGAGGACCGCGGCCAATGAGAAAGGCCCATGCCTGGCCCCGCCGCCCGCAGTCTAGCCGGAGTGCGCCTGCGCGCGGATGGGGGCGGTCAGGCGTGGCTCCAGCCTCTGAAAGGTGTGATTGGGGCTGGGTCCGGGAGTGGGAGACGTGGAGTGCAGGTACTGTGCGATCTGGGGGCGAGGCGCCTCGGCTGCCCGCCTTGTGTTGTCCTCCCGTCTATACTGCATTGCTCCCTTATGTCGTCGTCGGTCTCTTTATGTCGCCATTCCTCTCCTTATATTGCATATCACTTAAATCGCCACCGCTCCCCTTCTGTCACCATCACCCTTCTTATGTCGCCATCCACCCCCTTAACTTGCTTTTGTTCCCCTTAAGTCCTCATTGCCTCCATATGTTGCAGTCACCCCTTTTTGTGTCGTCACCATCTTGTGTCACCTGCACTCCTCCTTTGTTGCCATTTTTCTTTTCTGAAATCCTCCCTTCTTTTATATCGTCATCTTACCCCCATGTCACCTTCGTATAACCACTGTCACCATCCCTCTCCTTAATCGCGCTCATACAAGCCTTGTGTCATCGTTACCCTTATGTCTTTGCTCCTGCCGTGTCACCGTTGCTCCTCTGACACAGCCACCATCCATGCCTCATGCTTACAGGAGCCAACCCAGCCTTATAGTCATTTTTCTTCCCTCCGTGTCTCCGTCATTTCCCTGTGTCACATCTCACATACTCTTACCCTATGGGCCACTAGAGCCCATTACCAGGGGTGCATCAGAATCCCAGCTCCACCTCTAAACCTCTGAGTAACCCTTGACCACCTTTATCACACCCTTCCAATCCCATCTTCCTCATTTGTAGACATACACATGGACACCTACATCAGGGATGAGTGTAAAGATTCTGTGAGTCTATCCTCTTGACAAGCTCAGCTTGATGTGGCATGTTGAGGTAATACTGTTATTAATCATGTCGTCCTCATCCAGTCATCTTCATCACCCCCTCATGGCCACTCATCCCCTTCCTCCGCTGTCCTCGTCATACCCGTGTTGTCGTCACACTCTTCATATCACGATCCCTGTGCCTCAGCAGCTGTGCCACCTCATCATGATCTCCAGGCTGCCTTCACCTCTGCCACATCACTACCCCTGAGGGGGTGGCACCACAGACCTTGTTTCTGTAAATACTTAATTCCTCTCTCGATCTTGTTGGATTGGGCGACTCCTCCAGCACCCCCCCCCCCAAATGAGAGCTTTTAGCTAGTACTGTGGGAGTTGAGAAGGGCTTGTGTGGGAGACACTATAGATAGGTTAGACCCAGACCTCCCTGGACTTTTAGAATTAGGTCTGTTGCGAGATGAGCCTGGCCCTCCTCCACCCCCATATTCAGTCAAACCTCAGCAGTCCTGAATTCCCAGGCAAAGAAGCGTCTCATTCACTCAGCTTGTTTTAGTGAGGCAGTGGAGTACAATGGTTAGCAGTGTGAACACCCTGGTTCCAATCGTGGTTCTGCACTCAGTGCTTAAATAGCTATATGACTTGGGCAGATGGCTTAATCTCCCTGTGCCTCAGTTACTGTATCTGCAAATGGGAACGGAAATACAAGTTATTTATTCAGCACATTTCTTTTTCTTTTTTTTTTTTAAGTCGGAATCTCACTCTGGTAACCAGACTGGAGTGCAGGTGACACAAGATG
>CAUYQG010011321.1:0-16403 GCA_963574415.1 Tarsius wallacei
GCAGTGTTTGGGTATCTGTTCCTGCATTAGGTCACTTAGGATGATGTTCCCCAATTTTATCCAAGTTTCTACAAACGACATTATTTCATTATTTTGTATTGTTGAATAATATTCCATGGCATATACATGGTTTAATACACACACACACACACACACACACACACACACACACACACTCATATAATTTTCATTATTCACTGACCAGTTTATGGGCACTTAGGTTGATTCTACATCTTTGCAATTGTGAATTGTGCTGCAACAAAGATCTGAGTGCAGGTTTCTTTTTTGTATGACTTCTGTCCCTTTGGGTAGATACCTAGCTGTGGAACTGCAAGATTAAAAGGTAGATTTACTTTTAGTTTTCTCCTTACCAATTTCCATGCAGGTTGTCCTAATTTGCACTCCCACCAACAGTGTATAAGTTTTCCCTTTTCACTGCATCAATACCAGCATCTATTGTTTTTTGACCTTTGAATAATGACCATTCTGACTGGTGAAAGGTGGTATCTTATATGGTTTTAATTTGCATTTCCCTGATGATTAGTGATAGTGAGTATCTTGTAATATGTTTGTTGGCCATGTGTATATTTTATTTTGCCAGATGTCTGTCTTGCCCATTTTTAATGGGATTATTTGTTTATTTCTTGCTGATTCGTTTTAGTTCCTAGTAGATTCTGGATAATAGTCCTTTGTTGCATGTATGGTTTTTAAATCTCTTCTCCTGTTCTATAGGTTGTCTACTTACTCTGTTGATTACTTATTTTGCTGTGCAGAAGATTTTTAGTTTAATTAAGTCTCATTTAATTATTTCTGCTGTTGGTGTACTTGCTTTGGGGGTTTTGGCCATAAATTCTTTGCCCAAGCCAATGTGCAGGAGAGTTTTTCCTAGGTTTGCTTCTATAATTTTTAAGGATTCGGGTCTGACATATAAGTCTTTAATCGATTATGAGGTAATTTTTGTATATAAGGAGAGATAGGAATCAAGTTTCATTTTTCTGCATGTAGTTATCCAATTTCACCAGCACCATTTGTTGAATAGGATTTATTCCCCAGCATATGTTTCTGTCTGCCTTGTCAAAGATCATTTGGTTGTATTTGGTTTATTTCTGGATTCTCTATTCTGTTCCATTGGCCCATGTGTCTGCTCTTTCACCAGTACCATGTTGTTTTGCTTACTATAGCCTTGTAGTATAATATGAAGTCAGGTAACATGATGCATCCAGCTTTGATCTTATTGCTTAGTATTTCTGTGACTCTTCTGGCACTATTTTTGTTCCATGTGAATTTTAGGATTTTTTTTCTAATTCTGTGAAAAATTAGTAGTAGTTCGATACAGAGTGCAGTGAATCAGTAGATTAGTTTGGGTAATATGGTCATTTTAACAATATTGATTCTTCCAATTCATGAGCATGGGATGGTTCTCCATTTATTTGTGTCCTCTGCAATTTCTCACATCAGCGCTTTGTAGTTATCCTTGTATAGAACTTTCACCTCCCTAGTTAAATATATTCCTAGGTGTTTTAGCTTTTTGGATGCTATTCTAAGTTGAACTGAGTTCTTGATTTGATTCTCAGCTTAGTCACTATTAGTGTACAACAGTACTACTGATTTGTATGTGTTGATTTTGTATCCTGAAACTTGACTGAATTTATCTATCAAGTCCAGAGGTCTTTTGGAGGAATATTTAGAATTCTCTAGGTATAAGATTATATCAATGGCCTACAGAAATAGTTTGATTTATTCCAATTTGGAAGCCCTTTATTTCTTTCTCTTGCCTGATTGCTAGGCTTCGAGTATTATGTTGAATGGGAGTGGTAAATGTGGGCACCTTTGCTTTGTTCCAGTTCCAAGGGAGAAATACCTTCAACTTTTCACCATTCAGGATGACAATAACTTTGGATTTTTCATATATGGCTTTTATTATTTTGAGGAAGGTTCCTTCTATGCTTATTTTGCTGAGGATTTTTATCATGAAGAAATGCTGGATTTTATCAATTTTTTGCATATATTGAAACGATCATTTGATTTTTGTTTTTAATTCTGTTTATGTATGGATCACGTTTATTGACATGCATGTGCTGAACCATCCTTGCATCCCTGGATAAAATCAATTTGATTGAGGTAGATTGGTTTTTTTGTTGTTTTCTTTCTTTTTTTTTTTTAATGTGCTGTTGAATTCAGTTTACTTATATTTTGTTGAGAATTATTTCATCTATGTTCATTGGGATATTGGCCTGCAATTTTATTGTTGGTGTGTCTTTTCCTGGCTTTGGTATTAGGGTGGTACGGGTTTCATAGACTGAGTTAGACAGAATTGTCTCCTCTTCAGTCTTATAGGTCTTATAGAATACCTTCAGCAGAATTGGTACTAGTTCTTCTTTAAAAGTCTAGTAGAACTTGGCTGTGAGTCCATCAGGTCCTGGAGTTCTTTGGTTGTTGAGAGATTAATTACTGTTCCAATCTTGTTACTTTTGATTGGGCTGTTCTGGGCTTATATTTTTTCTTTATTCAAGGATGAGGGTTGTGTTTCCAAAAATGTATTCATGTCATCTAGATTGCCTGGTTTATTTGCATAGAGATGTTTATATTAATCTTGCATGTTCTTTTGTATTTTTATGGTATCAGTTGTAATGTCTCCATTTTCATATTTGATTGAGTTCATTTGAATCTTTTCATTTCTTAAATAGTCTAGCTAGTGATCTATCAATTTAATTTATCTTTTCAAAAAATGAACTTTTTTGTTTATTTTTTGTATTTTTTGTTTAAATTGTATTTAGTTCTGCTCTGATCTTTCTTCTTTTCTTTTGCTAGCTTTAAATTTGGTTTGTTCGTATTTTTCCAGTTCCTTGGGGTATGATGTTAGGTTGTCAATGTGTGACCTTTCAGTCTTCTTAATGTAGACCTTAAGCACTATAAATTTTCCTCAGAGCAGAGCTATGGTTTTGATGCCTTGTGTCTTTGTTGTCATTTCAAGAAATTTTTAAATTTTAATCTTGATTTCATTGTTTAACCTAGAGATCATTTAGGAGCATATTGTTTAATTTTCATGTATTTATTTAGTTTTGTGAATTCTTCTTGGAGGTAATTTCTAGTTTTATTTCACTGTGGTCTGAGAAGGTACTTGATGTGATTTTAATTATTTTTTAATGCATTTATATTTGATTAGTGGTGCATTATATGGTCTATCTTGGAGAATGTTGCATATACTGATGAGCAAAAACTATATATTCTGAGTTCTGGGATGAAATTTTCTGTAAATGTCTACGAAGTTCGTTTGCTCTAGAGTTCGGTTTAACTCCAAGGTATCTTTGCTGACTTTCTACCCTGATGATCTGTCTATTGCTGTTAGTGGAGTATTGAAGTCTCCAACTATGATTATATTGCTGTCCATCTCTTTTTTTAGATCTGGGAGATTTTGTTTTACAAAGCTGGGAGCTCTAGTGTTAGATGTATTGTTATATGTTCTTATTGGATTGAGTCCTTTATCATTATATAATAATCTTTTTTAAAATCTTTTTTCTCTGTTGTTAATTTTAGGTCTGTGTTATCTGATATGAGAATAGCTACTTCTGCTCATTTTTGGTTTCTATTTACATGGAATATTTTTCCCCACCCCTTTGCCATGAGTCTATAGGAGTCTTTGTGAGTTTCTTGAAGGGAGCAAATATTTGGATTGTGCTTTTTTTAATCCATTCTGCCCATCTATATCTTTAAAATGGGAGCATTCAGACAATTTACTTTCAGGGTTAAATAGAATGATAATAATAATACTATTCCTTTTATCATGTTACTTGTTACCTGGCTGTTTTTCTTTCCCCCATGGTATGGTGTTCTATAAGCTCTGTAAGATTTGTGATTTTTTTAGTGTTTTTCTACTGGTGTATATCTGTCTTTTGTGTCAATATTAGAACTCATTTGAGTATGTATTGTAGAGCCAATCTTGTGGTGACAAATCCCCTCAGTGTTGCTTATCCAAGAAAAACTTTATTTCCCCTTCATTTATAAAACTTAGTTTTGCAGGACACAAAATCCTTAGCTGACTGTTATTCTGATTGAGGAAATTGAAGATAGGGTCGCAATCTCTTCTGGCTTGTAGTGTTTCTTCAGAGAAGTCTGCTATTAATCTGATAGGTTTACCTTTGTAGATCATTTGATGCTTTTGTCTCAGTGCTCTTAGAGCTCTTTCCTTCACATCAATTTTGCATAACCTGATGACCATATGCCTTGCAATGAATCTTCCAGGGGTTCTTTGGGCTTCTTGTATCTGGATGTTAGTTCTGGCAGAGCCAAGGAAGTTTTCCTCAATTATTCAGTTAAATAGGTTTTCCAAATCTTTTGCTTTCTCTTCTTCCTCATAAACAGCTATAATTCTTAGGTTTGGCCTCTTACATAACCCCACATTTCTTAGAGACTTTGTTTTGCTATCTTGATCCTTTTTTTCTTTATTGTTGTCCGATTTAGTTAGTTTAAAAGCCTTGTCTTCAAGTTCTGAGATCCTTTCTTCTACTTGCTTTACTCTACTGTTAAAATTTTCCAATGCATTTTGTACTTCACTAAATTCGTTTTTCATTTCCAGAAGTTCAGTGTTTTTTGTTTTTGTTCTTTTTTTTTTTAATGTCTATCTCTTTGAAGAATTTTTCATTCATATTCTGAATAATGTGTGTGTGTGTGTTGTTTTTTTTCCTTTAATTTGCTTATGCTGGTTTTCAACATTTTCCTGGATCTCATTGAGTAATCTTATAATCAACCCATTGGATGCATTTTTGTTTGTTGTTGTTGTTGTTGTTGTTTTGAGTTGGAGTTTTATTCTGTCACCCAGGCTGGAGTGCAGTGGCATGATCACAGCTCACTGCAGCCTTGAACTCCTGGACTCAGACAATTGTTCAGCCTCAGCCTCCCAAGTACCACCATGCTTAGTTAACTTTTTTGAAATTTTTGTAGAGACAAAGTTGCCTAGGCTGGCCTTGAACCCCTGAACTCAATCAATCCTCCTCAGTCTCTCAAAGTGCTTCAATAACAGGCATGAGTCACTATGCTTGGCCTTGAATTCATTTTAGTTAGGGTCCATTGCTAAGAAGTTAATGTAGTCTTCAGGGGAGTGTTTTTTTACATATTATCAGAATTATTTTCTGTCTGCTTCTCATTTGGGTAGACTTTTTTCTTTTTACTTGTGGTTATCAAGTGGCTAACATAAGCACTGTAGCATTCCTTTGGCTATATATATATGGTGTGGTGAATTTCTCAATTGCTTAATGTGGTGGTGGTGGTGCTGTGCTGGATACCTATATAAACTCAAGTCATGCTGAGTACCCAGGCTGACTTAGATGGGGTATTACTGGGGTCTTGGATCAGACCTTCTCAAAAGCTGAGGTATTATATCAAACATAATGGGCTATGCCTATTGATGCCCAGCCATGAGATGATATTTGCAAGAGAAAGCCAGCAGTGATGGTGATTGAGGGCTTTCTGCTTGGCCTGTGTTGCACCACAGGAAGTACCCAGCTGACCTTGGTGGTGGGTGAGGCTGTGGGACATTCTCTGTTTTGAGCCTTCTATGGAGGTACTGGTGGTGCTCAAGCTCCCCACCAGTTTCCACTATTGGCTACTCCAGTGGTGATTGAGGAGGCCCCAGCCACTGGGATAACACTGCTGCACTGTGCAGAAGCTACACAGAAGAGTTTACGTGGGGAGTGAAAGGCTGCTAGGGTCATGAGGCCCACCAGGCTCCTCCACTTTAACCTCAGGCAGTCTGCATTCAGAATGTTAAACTGCAGCTAGCCCCAGGTCTACTCACAGGAGTCTAACCCAGACAGGAACTGTCTGCCACAGCAGAATTCATGCTTGAGCCCATTCCCTCCCATGCTGGCTAGAAAGCAACTGGCAGCAAGGTTTTACTTCTCTTGAAATGACTGCTGGAGCTACTCAGGTCTTTTTTCCTGCACTGCTTCATGTGGGTTTGGCAGAGCATTGTTGTGGGTTCATCAGTTTCTCATGAAGTACTGGGGTCCCGTGAGGCTCAGGGGAACTCCAAAGTCCATGGCGGGAGCACAGAACTCCTAAATTCCCCTCATTCACCTCTTCTGCATCCAAAGGCTGCTCATGGTTTTTGTGGTGATAGAACAAGTCTAGCTAGTTCCATCCCAGGCTGATCGATTCTTCTCTTCTTTGCACACTGTGGGTAGTGTTGTTTCTCTGATGAGTTGTGGGTGTGCTGCTGGTCTCTTTCCTATCTGAATACTGAGAAATTCTCTCTATTTTGGTTTAATCTGTGGGACAAATACACTCTGGCTGTTTCCTGTTGGCCATCTTAATCTTATATACAGAAAGTTTGTAACACAATTTTTTAAATATTTTCTTTTACTTTTTGATAACAGACGATTTCATTCTCAGTGGCCTTGAATTTACTAAAAATCTCAAGATCGAGTTAGACTGTATTTGTCTTCATAATCTTTGATTTCCTTGCTTTCTCATCTCTTATTGCTCTAAGATTTAAAGTGCAACACAGATCAACTAAATACTATTCAATGTGAAATCTAGCCACCTACCTTATAAATTACAAAAATCAAATACAGAAATATTTCTAAGATAATTAAAAGCATATATGTTTTCTTAGGTAAAAATCCTTGACCAGAGTCTCATTTAATTTATACCAAGAAATTGTTCATACATGTAAAATGCAAATCACACTATTATCAAAGTGTCCGCTATTGCATAGAACCCTTTTATGTCACACTACAAAGTAAAAAGAACCAATCCTCTAACTAAAATATAGAGTATGTTATCTTTCAATCATCAAAGAGTAGGGGAGAATCCAATCCATTATATTATCAAAATGACAGTCTTTTCCCAAATGATCAGCAAATCTTGCCTCTGGTTAGGACATATTCAAGGATCTCTAGACTAGTAATCATAATTCACATCTTATCAGTCTTGCCTATGATTATACCAAGATCCAATTTCTAGTTATTATGTCCCCTTATTCATTCAAATGTTATTATTCTACCCATAGCTTTGCAGATATTAGCTTTGACTCATTATCTAGAGTGTTATTTTTTTCAATCAGTTTGGGGTTATTTATTAAACCTATTCCTTTTTCTGTTTTCCAAATCATGCTTCCTTTTCATTCCTTTTATTTTACATGTTCATTATCTCTTTTAAAAAGTTATTGCTCTTTTAAAATAAAACTTTTGAGGTATATGTTTGGTTAATAATATGGTTTTCTTCTTTTTCAAAGTAAAAAATAAACTTAAGGTATGAACTTAACTCAAAAACTGTGATGGTCTGAGATTTTGTTTGAAAGCTAGCATGGTTGCCTTCCACAGTTTTATGTTTGCTGACAGAGATTCTTGAGTCAAAAACAAAGAATTTTCCTTAATCATGGCAAAACAAGCAATGTAAGAATCAGCATATTTGCATCCTAGCCCACAATTCCTACAGGAACAACACAGAGAAGCCCAGATGAATGTCTGTCTATACATACAGTGGGTTGCATTGCAGGAGAGAAACACTGAGGTTTAGGCTGTCAAGATGTTTTTCTTCATAAGAAATTCTCCAGAGTTGAGGTGAATGACAGAGATAATTAGAGTGCTCTCTTGCCTATACTTTCAAGGGTTTCATGCACCATCATTGTATTATCCCTTCACCATAACAAAATTCAGATGTCCTATTCCCATTACTATAAATTCAACTTTTCAGAAAAATCATCTATGGCTCAAATCCAGCTCTTTCATTTGACACCAGATTAAACAAAGATGATCATGTTTAGAAAACATACAACAGTCCATTATGTCCCTCACTTTGGTGCATATGTTTCACTACAGGGGACTTAGTGAGCAATATATTCAACCAAATTGTCAACACCCATATGATGTATGACTCTGCCAATGCAATAAGAAGATCTTGGTGGCAGAACCAGAATCAAGTTTGAATTATCCAGACTTTTTGTGGCCAGGCTTTCACCAATAAGAACTAGGCTGCCTAGAGTTGTTTTTAGGAGAATTAAATAAGCATTGTGTCCATGAATGAGAATGGTGAATTCCCAAATTTTCAGAATAGATCTATGTAGCCCTACCCTTTCATCCTGACTATGAGCCAGGAAGTGGCTGAGTGGAGATAATTCCTTTTTAAGAATAGTCACGGCCACTGCCATACTAGACGCTGGTGTGGCCATGTGTGCTTGGAGCTATGGCTGTTGCTATGTTTCCTGGCTTTGGCCCCCTCCCCTACCTTGGGGAAGGTGAATCTCTCCTCTCTCTCTCTCTCTCTCTGTCTCTCTAATTTGCTTTCTAAATAAACTATATTCTCTAATCTAAAAAAAAAAAAAGAATAGTCACATAACATGTGGCCAAGCTCCCTTATTTATTAGGAGGCAGAATTAGACATCTTTTAGAGTCAGTTGTTAAGAAAATTATTCCAAAAATAGTAATATCAGATGATAAAGAATATTGAAAGTCCATCAAATACTTTGGTTATCTATCTCCAGATTGCAAATGACCCAGAAATCTGAAAACATGACACAGTGGTCTGACTAGAGTTGTCTGGATTAGAATAAAAGGGCAACAATGTAAGCTAAAATCATGTGACAAGGTACAACTGATAACTAAAATGGAGGCTGAGAACCATGTAGTCAAACTGTCAGGAGTGGGCAAGGACAATGCCCGTGCTATATGGTCCTCCTCAGTGAGAGACAAACAGGTCAAATTTCAGTGGGAGTCATAAGTATGAATTCCATGGTAGCCTTTTCATCAGAAATATGTTGACTTTTATGTGCAGATATGTTGTCGTGTTCAGTACAACAATGGATCCAGGAAGTAACAGTGGTATTCTGGGTTGTGCAGGCTCAAACAGCAGATTGACTCCAGTCAGTCTCATTAGAAAACAAGCCTTTCCCAGGGGCACGTACACGAGTAATCCAGAGAGTTAATCAACAGTCTTTGTTTCCACTGTTCTTGGCCCCAATATAGATGTCTTTATCCACTAGTCTATTGTTTTCTGAGTGGCAGACCAAACATCTGGAGTCTGTAAAAATATATCAGAGTTTATCAAGAGGACCATTTGCCAAAGCTATGAGAATGACTTTCAGTACTGCCCACACAGTGGAGTGCCCATGACTGTTTTTGCTCCTGCATGGTTGGTGCTAATGTTGAACAGCTGCACAACCAGAGGACATAATCAGCTTCCTGTTTAGCTAAATTTTCAGTGAAGCAGGTTCAGGCATTTGGGGAATCTCCAAAAATTTACTGTCTGAAATTTACTTCAGATAACAAAGTGGAGATTAAGTTTTCTCTGAAGGAATTGCTGCGACTTTTTTATGTACAACGGAGGTATGGCTAGGGCCAACCCAACTGCATTCTGGAATATGCCATTGCCATTTGACAAACCAGGCATATGAAACTCTTCCTACCTTATCAGTCATTGCATATGAATTGACCACCTAAAAATGTATTATCAGAACAGAGAACTTTAGGTCTTCCTGGGTCAGGCATCTAGTCTTTATAAAAGTCTAGTAGCAAGGTAACAGTTAAACTTTGTCATGGAGGCAACAAGTCCCAAACCCCAAGAAAACATCTCCACGTGGAGGCTGCTTTCCTTTTCCACAGGGTTCAAATAGAAAAATCATCATTTACAGAGACTTGTAGTTCCAAGGAGACATTAGAACTGTACAGCCCCAAGGATAATAGTACTTTTCTATCTACAGCTCTTCCAAGTGGGAGAATCCACTCTGACACTTATGGAACAGAGAAGTACAAGCATATAATACTTCATTGTCTACTATCCATTCAGATGTGGAAACAACAACAGTACACTGAATCAATCCAAAGAGCTGCACCCACAAGTTACATTGTCTTCCCTTCCCCACTGTAAACACTATCCAAATACTATCAATTGAATTTCATCACTTCTTCTTCCATTTAACTGGATAGGATGGCAACTTGCTTATTAATGTGATTGATAAAAGTAATAAAAGTTCAAGTACTTTCATGTCCTTGAAATGCCTCAGTAGACATGTGTAGGTGCATAGGAGCTTCACCAAGTTTACTAGAATAGGTGTGTATGGACTTCATTCTGCTGGGGGTTAGGGAGACACCAGATACATCCTTAATCTGGCAACCAAGGTCAAGTAGGGAAATAAATTGGAGGTGGAGAATGAAAACATTTTTGAGAACCATTTCAAACTGTCTGACTATAAAAGTGAGAGCGATAGAATAGGCAACTTTCATGTCCTTGAAATGCCTCAGTAGACATGTGTAGGTGCATAGGAGTATTTTGTTTATTTAAGTTGGAGAGATATTAGCATGTTTAGAAGATGATACAAAGAGATTTAACAATATGAGCTTGATTCCACTGTTGTGTAATGGGTACACTGGGGACTCTGGCACAAGCAGTTCTAGATTAAAAGAACAGACAAATAAATAACAAACAAACAAAAATAAGTTATCTCATATAAGTTATCTACTTACATAACATAAAATATGTAGTCTTTATGTAGAATTAGGTTTAAATTTTACTTCTTTTGAAACAGAAAACCACCCATGATTTTTACTAACTAGACAGCTCATTCAAATAACCCAGATTTAATTATGAAATTACATCTAAGTATTTCTTAACTAGAACAACTGCTTTAAAAATATATACCTGCCCAACATTAAAACCTACTCAAATGACCAACAGATTATTCACAAATGACCCTAAACAAATATGTCCCCTAACTAGTTGCTGAAGGGATTAAAAAAAGAAGGGAGGGAGAGAGGGCAAGAGGAAGGGGGTATTCGGTTTACAGCTAGCTAATCCTTTAAACCATTCTCATCTGCAGTAATTGTATTTATGTATATCCCCTAAAAAACTGAATGAAGATTAAAATACAAAAAGAAAAGGCAAAACATAAGTTGATTGATTGACTAATTGCATAAGCTATTTATTTATAGTGCTTATTTTAGTGTAGAAATAAGTAAAGTGTGAATGTAAAAGGTGATAAAGTCCTTTCATCACTTCTACCACTTTGGCAAAATTGGTGTGACAGGAGAGAACAAAGAAAGGATTATGTACATAACATGAATTTTAGCTTTATGAATAAAAATCAATTAGCTTTATAGAAATAGCTGTGTAGGTGTATTCAAGGGAACTGAACTATGTTCACATGAAAAGAAATGGTGAATGGTGTTTTTCTAAATGTGAAACTATGCAGAACCCTGCTTTGCAATACCAGGAAATCTGCAAGGGGAGTGCTGAGATCAATGTCATTATCCAGAAGGCATTACTGAAATAGATTTTAAATCCTTTGATGTAATTGCTTGCTGAGTTTGCCATTACAGCAGCTCTATCCTTTTGACTGATTGAGGGCCTTTAACAGCTCCAGTTTTACTGAGATTGCCAACGTACTCATGTTGGAATCTTAAAGTTAGACAGATGTTTGATGTTTAATTTAACTAATATGGCACACCATGAGTCAACAAAACACATTTTGTGTTAATGTCAAAAAAAAAAAAAGGGTGAGGGACAGAAATCCATGCAGAGTTAATCTTCCTGTTTCAGCAGACAAGCCTTTGCTCTTAGAATTATTAACATGAATTCTGATGTGGACACCCTATGGCATTTTTTCCTGCCCCTTGAGAAAAGCAGTCTCAATTCCACTGGAGCATTCAGAACCAGAACTCAATGAATAAATTAACAGTGCATAAAATCCTCAAGTGAAGTGTAAGGAGCAATGAGGTGATTTTTTTTTTTTTTTCATTTAGACTGTCTCTATTTTCCATGATTCCTTGAATAATTCTTATTTTTTGTAATTTTTTTTTTCCACTACTACCTGAGACAGACATGCAACTGATTAGTTTGTTTTTAGGTTTTATCTCTTGCTGAAGAAAGACTGATTTGACTATAAACAAAAGAATTTTATTCATGATATTTCTAGTATGGATTGTGGTTAATATAAAACAAACTATACTCAACACTTCCTAGTGAATCACACACACAAAAAAAAATCCCTTCCCGCTTTCCCTCCTTCCTTCCCTCCTTCTCTCCCTCTCTCCACCCCTGACTTCTTTCCTCCCTTACTTTTTTTCTTTCCTTTTTTGAGAATAAAAAGTGACCCTACATTCTAAGGGAGTATTTTGAAGCTACAGCAACAAATAGCCACAAGAAACAATTTAAATTCATTCTGTTGATCAATAACAATTCTTCTCAGTGACTGCACCTTCTACGCCAGTCAACAAATCAGTGATAGCCCCATCCTTTGGAAAGCCAATCAATCAGGAGCAGATTCATTCCAATAAGCATACTTCCAATGGCAACCAATCAACAAGTATATCAGCCCAACAGCCATGCTTCTATGCAAGGTGTCAGCCCACTAAAGCCCTAGGAATTTTAACCACTCCTGCACCTCATGTTTCCAAGAAACCTTGTGTAAGATCAGAAGCCTGCTCTGCTGGAAGAAGATTGTGCCTCCTTGGTATAGCTCTGTCTTAATATGCTAAATTATACGTATATCTTTGTCTTTTTATTTCAGATATTAAGTAATATTTTCACCATTCTTTGACAGATTGGATTAAATTAATTTATTAACTACCTGTCAATCAATAATATTATAATGATGGTTAATATTTTATTTTATTTTTTGAGTTGGAGTCTCACTCATGCTCACGGCCACCCAGTATGGACCTGCTGGGCTCAGGTGATTTTTCTGCCTCAGCCTTCCAAGTAGCCGGAACTACAGGTACGTACTACCATGACTGGCTAATGTTTTTTATTGATTTATTGTAGAGATGAGGTATTGCCAAGTTGCCCAGGCTGTTCTCGAATCTGTGGGCTCAGGCAATTTCCTCACCTCGGCCTCCCAAAGTACTGGGATTACAGCTTGAGTCACTGTGCCCGGCCAGTAGTTAATATTTTAATTGAAATAATGCTACCATACTCCAGCCTGGGCACAAGAGTGAGACCACAAAAAAAAGAAAAAAGAGGTAGAGTCTATCTTCCCTCACATTGAATGAACATAGGCTGGCTTTGTAATTAATATTGACCCGTATAACTCAACAGAAGACATTCTTGGACTAGAAGATGAGTGAAAAAATTTTGTTTTTGGAGGCAGATGAAAGGCCAACGTATATACCATCAAGTCAGAGTTTTGGCAAAGCTATCATCATGGAATATTACAAATGTGCCTAAATAACTTGTAGATCAGGCCAAGGAGGTACCCAGGTAGAATTTTAAAAGTTTTCATTGGCTTCTTTTTATTGTTTATGGTAAATTAAAGGAAGAGAAAGAGTTTAGTAAAATAATAAAATTGTGCCATTTTTAAGCAAATTTAGAGGAAACTCTTCTAACCAAAGGTTTGCTAGGTTGGAAAATGTTTGTCATTTCTAGCTTGGTAAACTGGTTTATTTTCTTCCACTTATTTAAATAATCATTGAATTATAAAATAAAATATTTTGCTAAGTAAAAAAATCAAAAACCAAAAAAACAAGAAATAACGCAGAAGATTAGATTGTTAAGTTGTACTCAATGGAAATCAAAAATAATACCCAATATCAACTTTTCTAACACTTGCAAGGATATAGGTAATTGTGAGGCACAAGTGAAGAAGGGAGAGATTCTTGATTGCCAATACAGATTTCTAGTTCCTTTTTCTACTTATTGATAGAATTCTGATAAGGATTTAATTTATAATTGTAGTATTTAGCCCAAAATATAGTCAATATTACTTTCTTCACTCTATACCCACATCACAGTCTTCCAATAGGAGGAAATACCTAATTTGTCTTCTCTTGACCCACGGTTGGTCTTTCTAATTTGATTGTATAATATGGCAGAAGTGATGTTCTGGAGAGATTTTGCAGCTTCCTGCTGCCTTTCTGAGAACACTCATTTTAGGGACTCCAGCTAAGAGACTACAGCCCCAGCTTAGCTTATGTCCAACAGTTGCCAACAACTTTCTGCCACATGAGTGAGCCATATTGAATGACCAGCCCAGTCAAACCTTCAGATGGCTACAGCCCAATTGCCATCTGACTGCTGCCACATGAGACTTTTTAAGTGAGGAACACACAGCTGAGCCCAGAGATTCAACAGAACTGAAAGAGATCGTATTGCTTTAACCCTAATATTATGGAATTTTTTGTTTCACAGTAATAGATAATAGAAGGCTAAGGTTGGCTCACGATTTGATTTGCTCCATGTCTAAGAACCATACCTGTAAAAAGACATCATGTATTTTTCCCAAGTATCTAAAAGCAAAACATTTTTTTTCCCAGTGTATTCTTTGTAAAATTCTGACATCTCCTGATTGGAGAAAAAACCTATCTGATTAATTGGCCCAAGAAGTAGAAAATAGATAACTTTTAGAGGAAGCATATTTTTAAAAGACACCTTTAAGCAATATTTTATTTTACAAATATTTTATTTTTAACATCTATGTCTAATATTGCCCAGTATAGTTCCAAAAACAAATTATCATCTTCTGCAATTGGTAATAGCTGATTTATGGAATTAGAGTCTGAATCTCTGTGAGAAACTTAAGAGTATGCATGAATTTGAAAAATTAACATTTAACCTTGTTTTCCCATCTCTAAAATGAGAATTATGATTGCATATTACTCACAAGGGCTCAGTGGATTTTAAATGAGAACAAATGTATAAAGCATGTAGCATGTTGCTTAGTCCATGATAAGCATTGATTAAATGCTAGTTGTTGTCAATTTTCAGCATATTAATAACTAAGAAAGTGTTAGAAGTCCACAATTAAACACTTTCCAATATATAAATACAAGATGAAAGAATTAAACACTTTCCAATATATAAATACAAGACAAAAGAATATATAAATACAAGATGAAAGAACATAATTCACTATTGTATATCTGTTAAAATATTTGTCAATAATCTTTGGAGAGTGGTATATGATTGTTTGTTAGCTTGTGCATGTGTGTGTGTTGTCAGTGAAAGAAATATTGTGTCTCTGATACACAGAGTTTTACCAAAGATCTTTTATTAAACCTATTATTCTAGAGTACGAAAGCTCTTCAACCCTATTAACACAGATAGAACTTATTGTTGGTGTCTCCATTACAGTCACAGTCAAGCTGAAGACTACTTACAACTTAATTCACTGAAGTGGGAATTTAAGATAAAATTATTTGCCAGGATCTGGGTAAACTAATTTTTCAGTTTATTTCTTCTATGACCTAATTATTTTTATTTATACTTAGAAATGTCTTGACTAAATGTAAGCACTTCCTTTTAAATTTAACTGTCCAGAGAACATTTATTTGATACCAGAATGAGAAAATATGCTGTCATTCAAACATAATTAAATGGGATTTTTTTCCTAAAAAGTATAAGTTTTAAAAAAGTCTTATGCAAGAAGATTCTTGTATTATTTAAGGAATCCCTTTCATTCTCATTTACACTGAAATGTTAAAAGTCTTGAATTATTAAGGGTAGGTAGAAATTGTTTGCTTCCATGTAAGTGACTTAAGCCAAGTCACATAATTTTCAGGGTCTTTCTGTCTCCATTCTAATTTATTTATAATGATAATTTATATTTGCTTTTATTTCTCCCTGCTCTGATCTAAAGAGAAGAGACAATACTCTGAACAATAAGGTAGTTATACTTACAGAGCTTGGACAATAGTAAATATTGGAGCTGCTGCTATTATAATAAACTTTTAACTAGTCTCTCTGCTTCCATTCTTGGCATTTGTATTAATTATCAACACAACAGTCACAGTGATCTTGCAAATAATAAAGTGAGGTCTTGCCATTAATAGGACCTATCCAAATAGCTTTCCGTTTTAATCAAAGTAGGAGACAAAGTCATTACAACAAATCAAGAGCCCTACTTTGGCTGCCACCCACCATCTACTCCATTGCCTTGCTACTTCCATCTTCCAGTGTTATTTCCCAGCTCATTCCACTCCAGCTACACTGACCTCTTGATTTACATTCAACTTGCCAGACACACTCTTACTTCATGGCCTCAGCACTTGCTCTTCCCTCTGCCTGAAATATATATTTTTTTCATTCAGTCTGTCATTTAGTTATGTTTATTCTCACTTCTTTGTGACATAAGAATCTTTCAGGATCTGAAAATACAAGTTGAAAAAAAATTGAAAAATCAATGCCTTCATTGTGCTTATATTCTTTTTCTTTTTCTTTTTTTTGAGTTGGAGTCTCACTCTGTCGCCCAGACTGTAGTGCAGTGGCAGCTCCCAGCCACCGCAGCCTCGACCTGCTGGGCTCCGGCGATCCTTCCGCCTCAGCCTTCCAAGTATCTGGAACTACAGGCGCGCGCTACCACGCCCGGCTAATTTTTGATTTATTGTAGAGATGAGGTCTCACCAAGTTGCCCAGGCGGGTCTCGAACCCGCGGGTTCAGGCAATCCACTCACCTCAACCTCCCAAGGCGCAGGATT
>CAUYQG010011326.1:0-18869 GCA_963574415.1 Tarsius wallacei
GCAAAGGCCCTGGGGCAGGAGCATGCTTTACTTGGGTGTGGAGATCAGCAGATGGATGAAGTGGAAGGACAAAGGAACAGGAGAGTTAAATGAGACAGTAAAAGGAAGGTTGGGGTGACAGGTTATGTAGTTTGAACCAAATAAGAAGGGAACCAGGAGATGCTGAGAAATTGGAGAGGAAGACAGGAAGTTTTGGTGAAGTCAAAAGTCAGGCACAGTAACAGTGAAGGAGAGAGGTCTATCACCAGGGGGATAGAAGGGTGTGGTCAGAGAATGGGAGATTGGATTTCAGTGTGTCAGAGGACAGCAATCTCCAGCAGTGACAAGGCCCAAGATGCTGCCTTAGGTTTGGGAGGCTGAGAAGGAGTGGAAGAGAAAGGGCTTTTAAAGGAGGGACTTTAGACTTGAAGAACTAGGACATTCGATGGATCGGTGACAGGAGCCTTGATGCCACCCAGGGAAATGGCAAGATGGGGGAGAAGCAGTCATGAGCTAGTGGCCATGGTCCTCTCCATGACTGGGGAAGTGTTGGGAGGCAGATAATGGGAACTGGGACAAAGGCAGTAGGAGGATGAATAGGGCAAGTCAGCCCAGCCAGGAGGTCAGGGTAAGCCTCCAGACCAAGTGACACTGGAGGTGAGATTCGAAGAGGGGATGGTTCACAGAGCAAAGAGAGGAAGGAAGGGCGGGCATTCCAAGCCGAGGGAAAAGAACAGGAAAGGCCCTAGACCAGAGGGGACACAGTAAGAGGAACTGAAAGAAAGGCATGTGACTGGAGGAGAGACGGCAAAAGAGAGGCATAAGATGGCTGACAAGTAAAGAGATTAGGCTCCCGAAGAAGACAGATGGTTGTGAGGGTGCCCAGAGACCACCAAATGGAGGCTTGAGTGGAATTGACTAGAACCTTAGTGAGCCCCAGGGGTGCTCTAGTCACACGTAGTTGTGCATTGCAAGGCCCCTGAAGGGGCAGCACAGATTTGTGACATGCCTGGCTGGGCTTTGGACTCAGCCGGGGCTGAGGGCCTGACTCAGTCTGTGACCACTGAAGCAAGCCAAGCTAGCTGTCCCACATAGGGCTCCGGCCAGGCCCACTGGGTCTCACCAACGAAGTTCCTGGACTATCATCACCAGGAAGAGAAGGAAGAGGAGGAGGAGAAGAAGGTGGCGGAGGAGGAGGAGGAGGAGGAAGAGGAGGAGAAGCTGTAGGCAGTTGGGGACTTCTGGAAAGAAGCTGACCTCTATATCCACCAGCCACAGCAAAGGGATGTCCAACTCTCACCCTGAGGGAAGAAACTCCCTCCCCACCTGGTAGTCTGGGTGGGGAGGTTCTGGGTCACATAGCGTCAAAGATCAGCTTCTGTGAAACAAGCTCTTGTCCCTTCCCTGTGATAATCCCCCACACATACACACACGCGCGCGTGTGCGCATGTGCGCGCGCACATACACACACACACACACACACACACACACACACACACACACAGAGGCAGAGTAGCTTTTTGTCAAAGCACAGGACCTGACAGCACCACCCACAGCAGCCTTCTGGGGGCTGGAAAATTGCCCTCCATTCAGGGCAATCCTTTCAAGTTAGAGATGGGAAGGCTGGACCACCCCTTTGGGATTTCACTTCAACTCCACAAACTTGTGTTGAGCCCATTTTCTGCTGGATGCTTTGTCATGGATGCTTTGGTAGATCCAAACATTTCTAAAAGTGAGCTCCCACCCTCAGAGGGGTGGTCTAAGAAAACGGAGTTGAGAAAGAAAAGGCAAATGTGAGACTTTGAACCCGGGACCTAAGTAATGTGCACACATGGACGCAGAGTGTGGAACGATGGACAATGGAGACGCGGAAGGGTGGGAGTGGGATGGGGTGGATGACGAGAAATTGCCAAATGGGTGCTATGTGTGCTATATGGGTGATGGAAACACTAAAAGCCCTGACTTCACCACTACACAGAATATTCAAGCAACAGAATTACACCTGTGCTCCATGCATTCCTACAAATAATATTTTACAAAAGAAAAGAGTTCAAATAAAAAGGTACGAGAGTCTCCAGGATGGAGGGATGAATTTGAGGTGTCCGGGGCTTGGTGGATGTGGTGACTTTGGAGTTGGACATTGATGGAGGGAGAGAATGTAGACAAAAGATGGCACATGTCAGGGAGGATGGCCTTGGCTGCTGGGCTAAAGAGGTTGAATTAGAATAGATCCTGAAGGAAGTGGGAGCCATGAAGGGATTTCAGATATGGGTGACATGGGGTTCAATGGACAGAACACAGGTTCTGAAGTATCCCGGACCGATGGTTGTGTCTCAGCTCTGCCACACGTCTCTTCGACCTGAGTAAGGCCACTCTTCTTCTTCAAGTCTGTCTCCTCTCCTGCCAGTGAGGACCTGGCCTGTCTCCCAGCATGGGATGGTGGCACCTGATGGAAGCATGTGAAGGGACTTTGGAAGCAGCAGTCACATGCTGTGTCCACAAGGCCAAGGGTCTCCAGGACCTCAACTTCTGAGGTCACATCAAGAGTTAGACCTGACGTGAGCTAGTTCAAAAGTCCCCTTGCCACCTGCGGAACGGCAGAGCCTCGGATTTCCTTTTGGGGTTTCATCCTCAATATCTTGAAACAGTCCCAGGAGAATCTCTGCAGTGCTCACAACCCCCTAGGGTCTCTGACTTTCCCACTGTCATGGGCTATTCCAGGCCATGACGCTGCCCTCCTGTGTTGCCTCAGGCCACCAGTCTGCCTTCCCCGTGACCACTGCCTGCCGTGCCATCTCTACTGCTAGCTCTCACTGCTTTTGTCCTGGACTCTCTCCAAGTTCCACCCTTCCCAGAGGTACCCACAGCGGAGCTACTCATGGTCCTGGTGCTAGGATTCCTTGCAGGCCGGTGGCTTTGCATGCATTTTCTCATTCACACACATGACAGGGGTTGTTACTGTGATCTGAACTGTGGTTCAGGACACCCAGCAGGAGAGCCTGTAGCTTGGGTAGGAACACTGTGATGGAAGCCAGTTAGACATTGGTACCCAGAGAGGGTAGACCCAGGTCAGAAGTCAGGGTGACAAGCCTGGGGTGGGATTAGAGTGCAAAAAAATAAAAAGAGAGGCATAGACAGGAGGGACCCTGAAGAACAACTCCTTTAATTTCAGAATCTGGTCTCAAGGGTAGCCTTGAACCAAAAAGTCAAATAAGCACTGGTCAGCTGCCTGAGCAGGCCACAGAAAGACTCTCCAGTGACCCATGGGTCTTCTGAACAACTTTGACGCAAGGACTCTTGACCATTCAACCTTTCCCATCCTGAATCATTTCTTTCCACTTCAGGCCCGTTGCCAGCTGGGGTTCAAGTCTCTGAACCCATGAGAGTAAAGACAGTGATTTCAAGATAAGGAGGGCAGAGGCGCTGATGATAAAGACAGGTGAAATCATCTTTGCCATCAGGACCAAGGCTAGGACCCGAGGGGTGAAACCAGAAGGCTGAGTACTATGTGGGGACCAACCCTGGGCAGAGTCCAGAAGATGGGGGCTGGATCCCTACTGAGTTTGTTTACTTCTAAGGTTGGCCCTTCGGCCCACCTGATCTTTGCCATAACATTAACTGCCATTTCAGCAGTGTTAGATTCCAGAGACAGAAAGAACAAGGTACAAATGAGACTGGCTTCGGTTCTAGTATGTATTTGAGTTAAATATTTGTGTAACATTTACTCTTTACTCTCCTCGAGGAGTATTCTGGGAGCATCAAAAATATTAACCCATTTAATTCTCACCACACTACTAAGAAGTTAGCACTATTAGTATCCCATGCTAACTGAAAACTCATAAGGTCTTCATACATTTGGAAAAAGAGACTTTATTTTTTTGTAGAGGTGGGGGTCTCACTATATTGTCCAGATAATACCAGGCATTACACACAACTGGTCAGTTGTGTGTAATGTAAAAAAGGGAAGGGTTATAATGTGATGTGTCTGACCTCCCATCTGTCATGGGCAGGAACTAAGTCCTTAAGGTTTTGCTGGGGTCCCCTTGGTCAAAACGGGATCCATTCAGTCAGTGAGGGGCTTGGAATTTTATTTTTACTTTACATCCATTTCACAGATGAGGAAACTGAAGGCTCAGAGAGGTGAAGTCACTTGCCTAAGATCACACAGCTAGTGGGTGACAGCTGGGATTGAAACCCAGGCAGACTGGTTCCCAAGCCAGTGATTCAAGGCTTGCTGAAGAAGGGGCAGGACTCTGTCCTCAAATGCTACCTTCGGGGACCTCCCTTGCCTAATCCCAACAGCCTTAACTGCTTGTCCCTCGAGATGGCTACTCCAGTGCACAGAGGACGCAGGGGCCTTGGAGGGGGCAGTTCCCAGCCCTCTGGGCTCTGGAAATAATTTCATTACCAGTTCTGGAAGGGGTGGGAGAGCAGGGCCGGGAGAAAGGCAGCAGGAGCTTCAGCAGTCATAGAAATGACATCTCGTTCTTGCCATCCTCTTCCCTGCTGTGTCCTCCAAGGCTGTGGGCTTCTGTGCTCTGCTTTTATTCCTGAGAATGGAGTTCCCTGAGTCTCCTCGCCTATTTTGACTCCATCCCCTTCTGAGAGTCCCATGAGGCTCCCTTTTCCCTCTTCAAAATGGCCCATTTTATCACTCATGACTAGATTCTAGAAAGCTGCTTGAGACTTGTGGATATAAACAGAGGGAAAACACACGAAAACTAAAATCAAAAGGAATGGGCGGGTTGCCTCTGCGGCCCTCCAGGCTAGGTGAGCATGCATCCATTGGGGCCATTTGGCTCCTGGACGCATTTCTCTCTGAGATGTCGCCTTCCTTCAGCTCAAACAGCGAGAGTTCAAGAAAGCATTTACAGGCTTGGCGCTGATGTGGCATGCTGCCATCTGACTTGGCTTGGTCGTGGAGACAAGGCTGGCCTCGGTGTCCCCACTTCCATCAAAGGGAGTCATGCTGCTTAGGAGTGAGTGGCCTGCACTTCCGGGTAATCAAATCCCTGTTCTGGAAGCTATGGCAGAAAGGGCATTTCCAGTTAACCACATTTGTCTTTTCAGAGCACCCAAACTCCCTTTCTGGGTGTCCTTCCTCTTCTGTGGTACCCCCTGAGCCCTCCAAATAGGAGCATCGTTGGGCCTTCGTTTGCTCCCAGGTGTGAATGGCCCTAACAGATTGGTTTCCTAGAGTATAGATTCAGGATGTGCAGCTGAGTGGGCTTTCCAGGGTCACAAGGGAAGAGCTGGCAGCACTTTGACAGAGTGGACTCCCTTGAAGGGACTCATCCAAGCTCAGGAAAGTAACACTCCAGCTACAACTGGCCTCCCCTAGGGGGACAGTGGGGCAGGCACTACAGAGAGAGGACACTGGCTTTTTCTGAGACAGGCCAGCGCTGAGGAGGAGGAGGAGGAGGAGAAATGGCAGGGGGCAGTAAATATCCAACCCTTCCATCCCCAAGGCAATAGCAGAGCTTTGGTCAGAGTCTGAGGTGGCAACGGATGGGAAACAGCTTGCTGGAGGGAGGGGGACAGAATTTGGGAATGGCTGGGGTAGGGCTGCTGAAGAGGGGACGGGGAAAAGCAGGCTAATTGAGACCAGCTGTTGCACCTCTGTCTCAGAGATCTTTGGACTCTGCCCGGGGCGGGCACACACCCTATTCTAGTTGACTAGGAGCCTGCACAGTCTGCCTAGGGGAGCCCAAGGCTCCTCTGCCCACGCTGGCTCCCAGAGCCCTCTGAAACAAAAGACGAGAGGGGCTCTCTGCATCCACCAGCCAGATACCTCCTTCTCATCGCCAGCCCCTGCTGGGGCCCCAGGAGGGCCTGAAAGAAGAGGCCAGAGAAACAGCCCTCCTTCTCTCCCCCATCCCTCCATCCACCCAGCACCAGCATCTGGAGACCCCATGGCACCGGCTCGCTGGGGCTGCTGCCCCTGGCTGGTCCTCCTCTGTGGTATGTGCATCCTGGCCTCTCCCCTCTGGGCTCAAAAAAGGTTGGAGTGAGGGCTGGGGCCGTCCCCCTTTTGGAAGAGGCACCCAGGGCCAATCTTCAGGGCTCTTTCTCTTTTCATTTCCCCCACCCCCAACTCCTGTTAAAGAAAAAATCAGGCCAGGCACAGGGGCTCACACCCGTAATCCCAACACTTTGGGAAGCCGAGGTAGGAGATTCACTTAAACCTAGGGGTTCGAGGCCAGCCTGGGCAACATAGTGAGACCCTGTCTCTACAGAAAAAAATTAGCCAGGCGTGGTGATGTGTGCCTGTAGACCCAGCTACTTGGGAGGCTGAGGCGGAAGGATCACCTGAGCCCAGAAGGTCAAGGCTGTGGTGAGCCGTGATCGTGCCACCACACTCCAACCTGGGGTGACAGAGTGAGACCCCACAAAAGAGAAGATAAAAGAAAGAAAAAAATACTCTGGCACTTGTTAGAATGGTAAGGAAAGCCTGATTCAAGACTACTGTAATGGGGCATGGCAACAGGGGAGAGAGATAGGCCTCAGCTTTGATTCTTGCTAAGACTGGGTGATGCAGGCTTGGCAAGGGCAGGATGGACAGAGAAGGCCTAGGTCAAGGCCTAGTTGAGAAAAGGATTTGTTCAAGGGCCGGGCTCGGTTGGCTCAGCCTGTAATCCCAGCACTTTGGGAGGCCGAGATGAGTGGATTGCCTAAGCCCACAGGTTGGAGACCAACCCAGGCAACTTGGCAAGACCTCATCTCTACAATAAATAAAAAATCAGCCTGGCATGGTAGCACGCGCCTGTAGTTCCAGCTACATGGAAGGCTGAGGCAGAAAGATCGCCGAAGTCTAGCAAGTTGACACTGGGGTGGCCGTGAGCATGCCACTGCACTCAAGCCTGGGCGACCGAGTGAGACTCCAACTCACACACACACACACACACACACACAAAAGTTTGTTCAGGGAGACAGTCTTTTGTCACTCCTATGGCATCCCTGTTTGTCCTCAACTGGGTGCCAGCTCATGCCCTCACCCCAGCCTCCCTTCTCAGCAGAACTCTATAAGTCACTCAATGTCTAGGACCAAGGAGTCACTTGGCTACAGAGCCTGCTTTTGGAAGCCATAGCCCTGGCCCCAGAGAAGAGCAGATCCTGGTGTCTGAGGGACATGAGTTGACTGTGTCCTGCTTCTTATGTTGGCATATTAGCGCCACCATTTTGTCAGATATCTGTTCCTACAGAAATGAATGTTCATGTCCTTAAATCAATAGTGTGGGTCACAGCTGCCCCTTAAGTCTATGAAACCAAGACAAAGCCAGGCAGGGAATTCCTGGTGTTAGAACTCAGCCTTCCATCTGTCACTCAACCCACTCACAAGGGAAAAGTGTAATGTCTCTTCGTATTCAGGCCCCCATCACCCTCTAGGGAACCCCCCCACCCCGCCCCGCCAAAAGGCAAGGGAATTGGAGGCAAGGAATATCAGAGACCACTGACTTTCAGGGCTGGAAGAGACTTTAATCCAACCTTCTCTTTTCCAGAGTCCCAGAGCCCAGAGGACTTAGTCCAGTGCCTGACTCACAGTAGGCACTTAGGAAATGTTTGTTCAATGAACACTGGGTCACTCTCCTCAAGTTACACCAAATTTGGGGCAGACCCCAAACCAGAAACTAGATCTTTGTATATTCAGAACCTACTGTGGCACCCGCCACTCTTTCCAAGTCTACCTCCCATAGTTGGCAGTGTGGGAGGACAGAAGGGGCACTCCCCCTTTTATATTCAGATGACCTGGGTTCAAATACCTGTCCTACCACTAACTCAAGGTGGCAAGACTTGGGAAAGTTACCAAACTTATCTGAGCCTTGGCTTCCTCCTTTGTAGAAAGCCAGCAGTAATACCCACCTCACAGGGTTGTTGCAAGTATCAAATGAGATCCTATGGATGACTCACTGACTTCAGTATCTGGCACATAGTAGGAGCTCTTTAAATACTAATTAATTCGTCCTTCCCCACCAGGCAGTGAGGTCACCAAATAAAAAGCACAGTCCTATTCAAAAATGCAATCAATCAATCACTTAAAAAAAAAACAAAAAAAAAACCTTGGCATCTTCCTAACCAGAGAGGTGAAATACCTTTACAATGAAAACTAAAAAACACTGCTCAAATAAATCAAAGAAGACACAAACAAATGGAAAAACATTCCAAGTTCATGGATTGGAAGAATCGATGTTGCTAAGATGTCCAATCTACCCAAGTAAATCTATAGATTCAACACAATAGCCATTTAATTACCAATAACATTATTCTCAGACCTGGAAATGACAATACAGAAATTCATCTGAAAACATAAATGATCATGAAGAGTAAAAGCAATTCTCAGCAAAAGAAACGAAGTGGGATGTATCACACTTCTGAACTTTAAATTTTATTATAAGGCTACAATAATCAAAATAGCCTGATATTGGTACAAGAACAGGCATATAGACCAATGAACCAGTATAGACATTCCTGAACAAAACCTCAATTTCTCAACCAATTCATCTTCAATAAAGCCTCCAACAACAACCACGGGGGAGAGGAGAACTTATTCAGTAAATGGTGCTGGGAAAACTAGATGACCACATGAAGAAGAATGAAACAGGACCCCTACATATCACCATAAACAAAAATCAACATTAAATGAATCAAAGACCTAAATGTAAAACCTTAAATTATAAGAATTTTAGAAAATGCAGGAGACACCTTTACAGAAATTGGAATAGACAACCAATTTCAGATCAAAACTCCAAAAGCCCAAACCATAAGAGATAAGATAGACAAATGGCACTTCACCAAACTGAAAATTTCTGCAAAGCAAAAGAACCCATTAAGAGAGTGGGAAGACAGCCTACAGAATGGGAAAAAAAGATTTGCCAACTGTATATCTGACAAAGGTCTAATATCCAGGATCTATAATAAACTCTAATGTACCGAAAGGAAAAAAACAATCAGCCCTATTAAAAAGTGAACAAAGATACGAATAGACACTTCTCAAAAGAAGACAAATGAATAGCCAACAGATACATGAAAAAATGCTCAGCCTTACTAATTATCAAATAAATGTAAATTAAAACCACACTGAGATACCACCTAACTCCAGTCAGGATGATCATCACAAAAACAAAAAATAACAGGTGCTGGATAGGATACAGAGAAAAGTGAATGCTTCTACATGTTGGTTGGAGTGTACACTAATACAATCTGTATGGAAAACAGCATAGTGATTTCTAAATGGTCTAAAAATCAACCTTTCATATGACCCAACAATCCTTTTTCTGAGAATATACGCAAAGAAAGTCATTCTACAAAAAATATAACTGTGTATGCATGTGTATTGCATCACTATTTACAACAGCCAAAACCTGGAACCAGTCATGCTGCACATCGAAAGTAGAGCAGTTTTTTTAAAAAAAGTGTAGTACATATACATAATGGAATATTATGCAGCCATAAAGAAGGGCACAATATGGACTTTGCAGCAACTTGGATGGATTTAGAGTCTATCATATTCAGTGATCTGTCACAGAAACAAATAACTGAGTACCACATGTTGTCATTCATAAGTAGATCCTGAAAGTTTATCATAATACTACTTGAAAGAGATTGGTAGTAGTGGGTCACTGCCAGGAAAGAGAGAGGTACATAACATTAATAAGGGTACCTGATCCCAAATCAGGCAAAGTGAGGACTAATGGGAGGCTCAAATTTTACCTGTATGATGGCCACTTATGTACTTTACCCTGAATTGTACCCCACATCTTTAAAATAAAAAAATGATAACACTAATGACTATAAAGTAACAAAGGATTATAAGAGAGTAATTTGAACAAGTACAAAAAAACAAATTAGACAACCCAGATGAAATGAACAAACTCCTAGAAACATAAAATCTGCTGAACTGACTTAAGATGAAATAGAAAGTCTCAAAATATCTATAACAAGTAAAGAGATGAATCAGTCATTAAAACCTCCCAAAAAAGTAAAAATCAAGAATCAGATGTCTACAATAAAGAATTCTTCCAAATATTGAGAGAAGAATAGTCACTATTTTTTCAAAATTATTCCAAAAAATTGAAGAGTAGGGAAAACTTTTTGATTTATACTATGAGGCTAGCTCTGTTCCCAAAACAAGATAGATTCATTATAAGAAAAGAATATTACAGAACTATAGCCTCATAAATATACATGCAAAACCTTCAACAAAATATTTGTAAACTAAATACAACTGTATATTAAAAGAGAATTATATACCATGACTAATTGAATTAATCCCAAGAATGCAAGAGCAGATCAGCAGTAAAGAATAATTAAGTGTGGTGGTTTTTCTTTTTTTGAGAAACTTGCCCATGGCAGGACTTTCTGCCATGAATCTTTCTTTTTCCTTTTCTTCTTCTTGCTAATAAGCTCTCTTTTAAAACTTTGAAAAAAATAATAATCAAACGTAAAACATCACAGTAATAGAGATAAAGGAAGAATAAAAATTGCATGATAATCTGAATTGATGTAGAAAGACTTTTGAAAAATCCAATACCTTCTTATGACAGAAACACTTATAAATCCAGAAATGTAATGACAATCCCCCAACATGATAAAAAGGTATTTATAGAGAACTCACAGCTAACATACTCAATTGAAAAAGAATAAAAGCTTTCTCTATAAAATTACAAACAAAACAAAGATGTCTGTTTCCACTACTATTGCTTAATATCTGATGAAATACACCTATGTTGTTTACATATTAATTGTGAATCCTATGCAGAAATAATTTTCTATCTTGAACTTTATTGATATAACCCCAATTTTAAGAGACAGAATAAAATAAAGAGACAGACAAATGAGCTAGCATCATTTTCTTCTAGATCCATTCATAAAAAATTGGTTACAATAAATGGTTTTGTACATAAACATAAAATCTAGCACAACCTTCTTGGCTTTCTTTGTCTTCTTCCTCATGGGACCAACTAATTTAAAGGTTTTCTCCCTCAGTTACATAGGTAGTCACATAGTTGCATTTGTAAAGCTTGCTTTTTGCAGGGAAAATGTGCAGCATTGCAAACGATCATTTATGCAATATAATAATTTTTACTGAAGTCTAAAAAATGTTGGAAATAAATGGAGTGCCAACTATAAATATACCAACATAAATATATGGCTTCTTTAAAAAAAGATTATCGAGAACAAAACTAGAATATGAAATAAGACAATGATTTAAATTAAACTCTCAGTTTCCTCAATTTCATATTAACCATGGTTCTATTTATTAATTAATCCATTCAGTATCTCAACTTTACATTACTGTATGCCAACATCTGTGCTCAACTGTGAAGAAATTAGATATAAATATTTGCCTTAATGTTTTTACTCTAATCAACCATTATGCTTAGCCTTATTGGATGTTTTTAAAAATCAGTTCCAAAGAAATGTGAGATAGAAACTGCCAAGGGACCATCCTTTAACATACATACTTGTATGCCCTTTAAATATCTAGGTTGAAGACAATATAAAATAATGAAGAAAGTTTAGTTATGTTATAGATATTATGCCAATGTTATCAATAAAGGAATAAAAACAATAAAATGAACCCATTGCTATTATGGAGAAATAGAATTTTAAAAATAAATAAATCTGATCTTCTTAAACCAAAACCTGATCCAAATTCACACGCGGACAAAATCTTAAAACTATTACTAGAGTCACCATTGAGTTTTCCATTCTTCTCATGACTCATATTAAACTACTGACATAGAATGACCACTTTGAACATGTAAATATTTTTGCCTTAAGTATCTAAGCAATTTGATTTATTCGTCAGTGCAATTCAAACTTCAGTAATAGGGACAGAATCATACCTTGCATTCACAATGGCAGTATGTTCCTAACTGTCTCAAGGAATGATCTCTGAGAAATGAAAGTAAGAACCTGTTGAAATACATTTTTAAAAAGTATTCAGTGATTCCTCATTAGCCTCTTAATAAAATCATACTCCTTGGCATGCCAAGTACTTACTATCTCAATCTAAAACCTTTCCAAGTCTCCATATTCATGTCTTACATTGTACCGCCTGGACTTTATATTCCAGTTGTACTAAAATATAAATTCTCTATGACACACACTTTCACACAAGTTTCTGCTATCTTTGAACATGCCATTGTTTATTCCTGCAATGTTTTACCCATTTTTTGTTTTGCTTATTATCTTTTAAGATTCTGCTACTTCTCAAAACAACTTTCTTTAACCAAGTTTTCGTCCTCACTGCTCGCGAGTCTATACAAACAAGTCCGTACAAATAAGTCCAAGCAAATCTTCCTTGTCCTCCTAATAGTAGTCTATGATTATACTTATTATAGGACTTATTGCACAATGTTAATTTTGACTTTGTTGGTGTATTAATTCATAACTCTCAACCTAAGACAATGGTAGAGTCAGAAGTTTCAAAATTTGGCACCTGACTGGTTAATTTTTCTCTATTCTAGACTACCTTCACAGAGGCTAACTTTGTTAAATATGCACATAATGTAAATTACAGTGACTGCAGCAATGATCAATGATCATTTTGCCTTCTTAACAGAGAGTTGCTTCTCTGACCTAATAAAGCAGAAAGCAGTTAAATCACAGGACAATATTTACATTATAGCAGTTAACATAGTAGTAGTCAACACCTTCATCAACTGGAATGGGGAATATTTTATATGGTTAAATCAAGAAGAGCCCACTTAGATTGGTGAGTGAGTCCTATTGCCATATTACCATACGCCTCAATATAATTTTAGACAGATAACCTTCTGAAAATATATGTAATTTCAATTAATTTTCTTAGTTCTAAGCATCAGAATTCAGAGCTTTGTGATTTAAACATATGTGGAAATTTCTCAAAGAATACTGGTAGTTCCCAAGTTGTAGGAAAAGCTGAGTCCAATGCTGAAGTTTATGTAGTTAGTAGCACAGTCCAAATCAGTACTAGATATGACAATGTACATCATCAACACTGTCGGGGAAGGGGTGTCATCAGAAAGTATTCTGCTGCTTAGGTTTTTTAAATCCCTACTCAATATCTGGCCAAATGACACTGAGTGACTGAATCTAGGTTTTGATTTCCCGTGCTAACTGCAAGAGTCTCGGAAAAATGAGAATCTGGAGTTTTTCAGCTTTGATTTTAGGAGTTAAGTTCTGACGCCACTGAGATTCATGATCTTTAAAATGTTACAAGCATAAAATGAGATTTGAGTTGTCTAAAAATTTCATGTATCTATTATCTACTTTTTCTTATGTTAAAAATAAATTAAAGACATAAATAAAATAAATCTATTATTCACTAAAAAGTATTTATATGTCAATCCTTGTAGTTACAATTAGGAACTGTTATCACTTTTTATTACCAGAGAACTCTACAATGTAGGCAATATTATATTCATTATAACAATTGTATTGATAAAGATTCTGAAAGTCAAAGACATTAAATGTGTCCAAAGTCACAAAACTCTTAAGTGACTGAGTCTAGTATTTATTTTTACCAAAACCAGTGCTTGGTTCACTATGCTACTTGTCCCCTGAAACAGTAGATCTCTCAGAAATAGAATCCAATCTTTGAAGTATTAGAATCCAATCTTTGAAGTATTTCTTCCATGTTGAAAGACAAAAGACTATACCAAAAAAATTTAAATATGGTGGAGGTGTGGTTAGTGAGAGCATAGCTTTGTTGGTGTGGTGTCACCTTTGTTTTGAAGGCAACATTAGCCACATATACAAAGTAATCTTTTTCAAAGAAGATAAGTAAATTGTAATTGAAGTGACAGGAGAAAAAAGCTCAGTGGCAACGCTTAAACTGAACTCAAATTCTCTCTTGACTATATTATTGACTATAACATTGAATTTGATTTTTTAAAACTTTTAAAATTAATGCATAATATTTTTACTGTACATATTTATGAGGTACATGTGGTAACTTGATACATGTGTACAACATATAATGACCAACTCTGAGTTTTAAAAGTCTCCATCACCTCAAACATTTATTATTTCTTTGTGTTGGGAATATTTCAGATCTTCTCTCCTAGCTATTTTGAAATAGACAAAATATCGTTGTTAACTATAATCCCCCCCACTATGCTATCAAACACTAGAACTTACTCCTTCTAGCTAAATGTGTATTTGTACCCATTAACAAGTCTAACTTCATCCCCTTAGCCTCTGGTATAAATCTGTATATTTCTACGAACAAAGAAATGATGTCTCTTATTCTACAAGGGGTGTTTTGGCAAAGACCTAAACATTCATTTCCCATGAATCTATTCTTTCCAAGCCAACTCTCTTTTCTTATTTTTTTTCCCCTAATGAAGAAAAACAAACCCCTTTATAATAAAAACAGACAAAATTATAATGCTATTATGTACTTTTACTCTATCCAATTGCATAGAGATTTGAATTTCCACCAAATAGAGTAAAAGGTGAGTGCAATAAATACTAGTTGCTCTGACTAAAATGTTACAGTCATTCTATGTTAATATCTTTCTCTAATGTTGACTGTCCAGTTTATTACAAATCTTGTCACATCTTCCTTCAAAGTATATGCAGATTTTGACTAATTTTCATAACCCATCTGCCATCAGTGGGATTCAAGCTCACCATAACCTGCCTGAGTTATTCCAAGATCCTCCTAGCTGACTTTGCTATTTCTGTCTTTTTCTCCCTGTGTACAATATTTACATAATAGCCAGAGTAAGGCCAATAAACCATAAGGAATATTGTGCCAGTTCTCTACTCAAAACCCTTCAATGACTTTTTATATCACTTGGAATAAAAGGCAAAAATCCTTTTTCTGACTTACAAAGCCTGATTGCTTCAGATACCTTGCTATCTGTGACCTTTTCTGCTTGCTATTGAAGCTGTTCACATAGCTCCAGCAATATTGGCCACCATGATCCAGCTCAGCACACTCCTAACTCAGGGCTCTGGCACTTACTCAATCCTCTCTTCAGAATCCTCTTCCCATATTCTGGCTTCCTCTTTTTCAGTGATTTACTCAAAAGTCACCTTTTGAGGGAGAATAGTCCTTGCAATTTTATTTAAAATTTTAATTCCTAGTAAGATTGATAGATGTAGTAAGTAACAACAGAGTGCAGAGTTAAATTTTAATTGCAAGTAAACAAAACAATGCATAATGCTTAATGTGTAAAAATGTGCCTTTATATTTCTTATATTGTATTTTTATATTTCTTATGTTGTCTCAATATTTCTTAAGAAATATTGCATAAGACAAACTTATACTTTAAAAATTGTTGTTTACCTGAAATTAATGATTTCCATTCTGCATTTTGTCTGTTCTTATTCTCAAATTTGATATTGCCCTCCCCTACTTTGTGTTTTCTTCTTAGTCCTTATCATTATCTAACATATTCTACATTGCATATACCATTCATCATTTGTCTCCCCTTTCAAATAGAAGCTCTTTGACAGCAGAATTTTAACTGATGTTTTAGCTAAAATATCCTCAATGTCTACAACAGTGTATTTACTGAATGAATTAATGTTCAAGTGATTAAAGAAAATATGAGATATTCATTATTTGCAAGGCACAGATAATGTGTTTAACAGATATTATCAAATTTCTTTCTTGCATTTTTTCTTAGACAAAACTTATTAGATTCCCATTTCTAAACTTAGATCTAGAGTTTCAGAGAGTAAAGGTGTTCTTTTATCTCCTATTTTAATGATAAGGCAAGGATTATGCTTGATAAAAAATCCTCAAACATTGAGGCACAGATGGAACATACCTCAAAATAATAAGAGCCATCTATGAGAAACCCACAGCCAGCATATGCTAGACAGAAATTGGAAAAATTTCCCCTAAAAACCAGAATAAGACAAGGATGCCCACTCTCATCCCTCCTTTTCAAAATAGTTTTGGAAGTCCCTAGCTAGAGAGCAATCAGACAATAGAAGGAGATCAGTGGTATCCAAATAGGAAATGAGAAAGTCAAATTATCGCTCTTTGCAGATGGCAAGACTCTATAACTCAAAAACCTAAGAGAATCTGTCAAAAACCTTGCACTGATAAAGGACTGTCGCAAAGTCTCAAGGTGTAAAATAAATGTGCAAAATACAGTCGCATTTCTATACACCAACAATAAACAAACAGAAACCCAAGTAAAAAGCACAATCCCATTCACAATAGCCTCATAAAATGAAATACCGTAGCATTTTCCTGACCAGAGATGGGAAAGAGCTTTACAACAAAAACTACAAAACACTGCTCAGGGAAATCAAAGTTGATGTAAACAAATGGAAAAATATTCCAAACTTACGGATTGGAAGAATCAACTCTGTTAGGATGTGCATCCTATCCAAGGCAACCTATAGATTTAATGCAATACCCCTTAAATTTTCAGCAGCATTCTTCTCAGACATGCAAACAGCAATACAGGAATTCATATGGAAACATAAGTGGCCACAAATAGTCAAAACAATCCTCACCAAAAAAAAAAAAAAACAAAACAAAACAAAGTGGGACTCCCAGACTTTATTACAAAGCTACAATAATCAAAACAGCCTGGTATTGGTACAAGAACAGGTCTATAGACCAATGGAACAGGATAGAGATCCCAGAGGCAAAAACTTAATTTCTCAACCAAGTCATCTTCAACAAAATCTCCACCAGCAACCACTGGGGAGAGGAGAACGTATTCAATAAATGGTGCTGGGAAAACTGACGGACCTCATGCAGAAGATTAAAACAAAGACCCCTACCTATCACCATACACAAAAATCAACTCTGAATGTACCAAACACCTAAGCATAAACTTCAAACCATAAGATTCTTAGAAAAATGCAAGAGACACTCTTATGGAAATTGGAACTGGAAACCAATTCCTGATCAAAACCCCAAGGGCTCATGCCATAAGAGATAAGACAGACAAGTGAGACTGTATCACACTGACAAGATTCAGCAAAGCCAAAGAAACCACCAAGAGAGCAGGGAGGCAGCCCACAGACTGGGAAGTAGTATTTCCCAACTGTATGTCTGACAAAGACCTAACATCTAGGATCTACAAGGAACTCAAATGTGTCAAAAATAAAAAAAAATCCACCCCATTACAAAGTGGGCAAAAGATATTAACAGACACTTCTCAAAAGAAGACATACAAGCAACCAACAGATACATGAAAAAATGCCCAACCTCACTACTCAGCAAAGAAATGCAAATTTAAGACCACACAGAGGGCTCGGCATGCACCCCAGTGATTCCTAAGATGCAGAAGCCAAGTGTCTTCTTTTGGGAGGGGGGATTTTTTGTTTTAATCAGCAAAACCCTTCCTGGGAAGAAGATGCTGGGAGACACTGAATAAGTGGGGACTCATGAGCAATTGACCAAGGTCTTCCTGATAAAGCAACTGGTGCTGCAGCTGCTCTGCTTGGTTCCTAGTGCTTACTGGGTCACATAAGCCAAGAGCCATTTTTTTTTAACTGACAAAAGTTTTCCTGCAAAGAAGCAGCAGGGAGACTACCTGCTCCGGTTCTGCCTCACTACTGCAGCAGAAGAGATTGCTGGCTCCAGGCTTTGCCTCACCACTTCAGTATCTGACCAGACACTGGCAGAAAGGACTGCAGAGGAAGTACAGAAGTAGAGTCCCAAGGGAGAAGATGATAGAGGCACCCTGCCACCATCTTGAAAATGGGGCAGAAAGGTGCTCTGACTTTTTCACCATGGAGCAACAGACACAATTTCTGGGACTAGTGGAGCATCAATTCAGAGGTTGATGGTGACCCAGAGGGAATATCCTGAAAGCACAAACTTCAGAGGGACAGGACAAGTTCTGAGACTCAGGTGCCCCACCCCCTACCCTGATTTAGCTGTGGCCAGAAAAGGATGAGGAAGACCTCCAAAGAGATCAGTGGTGAGTCTGGGCTGACCCAACCCCCCTCCTCCCCAGCAATTCTCTGAATGTCAGACCCACATGACTGGGGCACAACTGAGTGGGTTGAACCCAGGCAGAGCCTGGACATCAGCCTCAATAGAGATTCATTCCAGGATAGGCCTGACTGGGGCATCCTGCTTCCCCTAAGTACATACCTGGGGACTAGACAATCTCACATCTCCCAACCAGAGGGAATCCCTCTGAGCATATGAGAGTGGGAGGAGAGGACTGCAGGCCCACCTACCCCCACCGGCTGCACTGTCCCTCCTTCTTCACTGGTCCAGACACTGGGGAGATTGACAGGCAGGAGCTCTTCAGAGAAGCAGACAAGAGGAATAATGACAGAGACTGACACAAGAGGACAGAGGTTTTTTTCTTTTTTAAAGTTTTAAAAAATGTTTGCCTTTTTGTTAGTTTTTCTATTTTTAAAAAAAATATTTTTCCTTCATGCATGAATGTGTATGTGAGGGTTTGATCTGCATCTCCCTCTTTTTTCTTTTTCTTTCTTCTTTTGTTATTTGTTTTCTGTTTAAGGATGTATGTGAATGATTGAGTGTTCATCTTTCAGTTTGTTTTGTTTTTGTCTTTTTGTTGATTTATTTTTGTTCTTTTGTTCTTCTCTTTTTTTTTTGTTATGGTTTAAGGTGGGTGTGAATATATGTCAGAGGGTTCAATCTGAATTCCCATTTTTTTCTCTCTTTTTGTTTACTGGTCTTTCTCTTTTTCTTCTCAATTAATTTTGTGCCAGGTGTGTGTATGTGTTTCCCAGGTTTTTTTTTTTTTTTTTTGGTAGTTGTTTGTTTTGTTTCACCTTGTTTTTATTCCAATTTGTTTTGGTGTATGAGTGTGTGTGTGTGTGTGTGTCTGTGTGTGTTCAATTTTTTTGCTTTGGCTTACGCTTTGATTGCCCTGTGTTATTTTATTTATTTATTTTTTGTCCATCTTATTTTATTCTATTATTCTCTGTTCTCTTCATTGCCA
>CAUYQG010011329.1:0-26897 GCA_963574415.1 Tarsius wallacei
ATTAATTTTTGTAGTATTATCAAAGTGTTGTCAAGAGAGTTTTCTTTTAACTTCAGTTGATACCCCCAATATCTGTTCTGTCCACATCAAGCAAAAATGCAAGGGGGAGAGTGTGGAACTGGCTAAATGCCTAGATGGAGAGAGAAGAACCAGGCAATCAGGTAAACAGGTGAATATTGGTTCATTGAAAAAGAAAAAAGATACATTGCTTTGATAGGGGATTTGCATTTTTTTGTTTTTGGTTCATTGGACTATTCTATTTTTTTAAAAATTATTTAAAATATGTGAGGTACAATTCAGGGTTAAGTATACAAATGTTCATTATGCAGTTACCCTTGCTGATGAGATATGCCCACCCCCCTGCAGTTTCCCACTACTGCCAATTTCTTTTTTATAGTATTACAATAGTTGTTCAAGGTCCACTTATGAGTGAGAACTTGTGACACTCAGTTCTTTGTTTCTGTGATAGATCAATCAGTATTATAGCCTCTAAGTCCGTACAAGTTGCTGCGAAGTTCATAATTTTGAGTTTTTCATGCCTTCTATTCTCAACTAAGCAGCTTTGGACAAGACACTTTTAACCTTTTCACCTCACTGAGTATCAAAAGGGAAGGGATTAGGTGAAAATGAGTAAATTCTACATTGAGCCTTCAGTCCATATGGGGATTGGTTTCAGTACCGCAAGCCTACCAAAACTCGTGCAGACGCAAAGGTTGCAATAGCCCTGCAAAACCCAAATCTACCCAAGTCGGGTTTCCCAGCTCATGAATGTTGTTTTCCATCTGTTTGACTGAAAAACATCTGCATATAAGTTGATCTGTGCAGTCCAAATCCATGTAGTTCAAAGATCAACTATATATTAAAACTATATGAGAAAAAAGTAAAATGACTATCTTAGGGTTTATTTATTTATTTTTGCTAGTAAATGTATATTAAACTCGAGCAAAATCTTGGGTCTTGTGGTACAAGCCACTCACCTACTCTGCAGTCAAGCTTACTTTGTGTTCTTGATTATTCTGAAATACAATTCTGTCATTAATTGTATATATTTTAAATCATTTTAATTGATCAGAATGGACTAAGCACTTTGATATCATTTAACATTTTAACTAATTTTAAGAAGGTGTCTTCTACAAAGGTGGCATTGGATCTATGTATAATCTAACTGCATTTCGACATAATTCCACACCGAAGTGAAGTGATATCAGCAAGAAATACAACTGCCTATAAAGGTTATTTATCTCATCTAATCACTGTCTGGTAAATAAATAAAAACACTACTTAATGTTAACCTCATGAAAACGAATTACTACTCTCTCACTCCCTAGCCTAAAAATCTAAGTTGATTTTTAAGCTGACAAAATAGGTTGTTTCATTTATGGCAGGTTTTAAACCAAATCACAAATCACACACATCACACTCACACATATACACAAGTGGAAAATGTCTGAAAATGATTCAGTTGACTTTCTAAATTCAGGGAAACATAAATCACCAAATTATTTATTCCGAAGTTTATTTAATTGATTAAATTGTGTAATAAATATACTTGTTACCTCAGTCACACAATTATTTATTTTATTGTTAAAACTTCACATAATTTTGAGAATTTTCTTTCATAATACTAATGATGATACATTGTTTGTAGTGATCCTAACAATTCTTCCTCTTTCTGTCCTCACAATCTCTGCCATGTGCCGTGTGGTTGTTCTTACTATCAAGAGGTAGAGTCCATTCCATGTTGCAGTCTGGGTTGGCCTTGTGACTTGCTTGGGCCAACAGAATGTGGCACAAATTACCTAGTGATTTCAAGGCCTCAAGAGACCTTGCAGCTTTCACATTTGTGTGCAACAAATGTGAAACATTTACACAGTGTGAAGAAGTTCAAATTATATAATAACTAAAATATTTCAAGAGAAAAGTCAAGTGGTTTCATAGGTGAAAGAACATTATTTCTTTAATCTATCCTGAAACTGTTCACCTCTTACAGGTTCAAGTGCTTTGAGAGGGGAAAAGTCAATTAAAAAAAAAGTTGTCTTTTTATTGTTCAGGTGTGAAAAACATAAGATTTATTTAAAGCATAAATATATTCTACTAACTACTAACAAGATATTTCTCTTTTTCTTCCCCTGAAAAAGTCAAATAAAGATTCGACTTTTCTGTCCTTTGTATTTTAGAAGCTCTTTTTTGTTTTGCTTGTTGACATACAAAAAAATAAATAATATCACTTTCTATAAACTTACTAAGCAAAATGTTCCATTTGGCAAATTTCCCAGAACAATAACTATAAATGCATACTTTGGCTAAAAATTGCAGTTTTCTTGACACTAAGTAATTTGTCATACCTTCCCCCACTATAGTCATTTCTCTTCTAACATTAGTTGAATGTGTATAAATAAATCACTGACTGCAACTTTTTAATAGACAATATAAAAAAGAAAGTGAGGAGAAAAATAATGTGAAAATTCCTAAGCTGATTCTTGTAAAGAGAAAGTAGTGTGTGTGAGAGTATATTATAGATAGAGATATAGATATAGAGAATATGATTACATATATATATATGAAATTTATATATGCAAAAAAGCACATAAGTCAATGTGTGAGCTGATAAATTGTTGTAGGGAAATTAGTAAGATTTCTGGAGGTAAAAACATCTTCGTATGTCTTCTTTTGGTACCTAATACTAAAGTAAATATCAGATAGAATGACCCAACATAAAAAAGAAATATTCAAAATGTTAGAAGACAGATAATACATTTTGGGGAAAAAACTTCCCAAATAAAGTACAAAATGACAAAAACACACACACACAAAAGCTTAATAATTAGTAGGCAGAATTAAATGGAAAATAATGTTTGTACAGAAACTCACTCTTTTAATAATGCTTTATATTTTAATATCTGATAGAGCTACCAGTACTCATTACTCTTCCTTTCATATTGTTTCTAGATATAGCCTTTTGTTACTTTTTCTTACATAAATTTCAGAATCACATTGTTAGAAAGTCAAAGAACAAAAGAACTACTGGTATTTTTGCTGGGCATTATATTAAATGTGTTACTTTACCTAGGGAGATCTGATACATTTATAATTGTCTACAATTATAATTTATAATTCTGCTTACCGAAACCTACCTGTTCCAATCTATCTTTATGTTCTCCAGTAATGATTTAAAGTTGGTTCTGTGCTTAATTTTTTATTGTAGATCTTGCCATTTCTTATTTGTTTTATTCTAGTTTTTGCCTTTTTTCATACTATCTTAAATGTGATCTTTATTTATCATTTCTTCTTAGTTGCTTTTTCAGAAATTCATTTGACAGATTCTCACTAAGCATCAATGAAGCTCTAATCACTGTTACAGAAACCAGAGATACAAAAGTGAACACTGCAGACAGCCATCTTGGACTGGATGTTGTGGCGGGGGAGACAGAAAATCATCAAGATTTGTAATGCCAGCATGTTAGTATGGAAGTCTGTTAGACACAAGGGAGTGATGAAGGGGAAAATAACATATGAAGATAAAAGGTGTCAAGGCATGATTTGAAATTTTGAAGTTTTAGATAGAATGGCCAAGAAAGACCTCACTAAAATGACATTTGTGTAAAAGTCTTTTTAGAAAGTGGAAGCAAATCACATGCTTATCTGGGTAGGATGTTCCAAGAAAATACAATGTAAGCTCTGAAGCAGAGCGTGTCTGATGTACTCAGGAATAAAGGGGAGACTTGGGGAGATCAGAGAAGACAGGCAGAGAGGTATCAGGGAGAGGTTGTGGCTTGCCAGGGCCTTGTAGAAATTGTGCATATGTCATATATATATGTGTGTGTATATATATATGTACACACACATTTGTTTACCTCTGAAATTTGAATTGGTTGATTATTTTAATGGCCCAATATTTAGGCAATTTTGTGAGTGTTTTAAAGTCAGTCTTTGTCTTCCATTTTTACCTTAGAGACAATTTTCTATTTTCTCTGTAGAGTTAGTGAGATATATAGACAGATAGGCAAATATATAATAGATAGATAGACAGACAGATAGATAGACAATTACAGTAGATGTGTTGGATGTCTTAAAGATTTTTATTGTTTATTCAAACTGTAATAAGATGAGAGTAGTAAATGGTTTAATCATAGTAGCTGGTTTTTATTCTTCCTTGCATCTCCCATAATTTCTGTTTTACACATGCTGCTGTGATATTTGTTGCATTAATATATAGAATGGTATACTTTCAATATGAATGGCTCCCTTTATCATTATGAAGTGCCCTTTGAACTGATATTAAGGTTGCAACTCCTACATTTTTGTTTGTTTGTCTATGTGCATTTGTTGGTATGCATTTACCCATCCCTGTTTGACTATAATTTTTTAGCATTTCTCAATCTCTTTTTGTTAAGTGAATATCCAGTATAGAGGAAAAAGGTATTATTTTTTATTTGTCTGAGACCAAATCTAAGACTAATTCTTCTGCCATAAGGTTTCCAGTCACCTTTTGTTTGGCTGAAGTTTATCCTATAAAAGTTTCTTCCCTAGGGTTCTTGGGAATAATATTTCCTTGAATGTTTTGTGTTCAAAATTGTCTGACAGTAGTCCTTTTAATAGAATAAAAACTTGATTAGATGTAAGTCTCATGTCTAGTTTTACCATGAACAAAATGTTTGTGTCTCCCCAAAATTCATATATTGAAACCTAATCTCCAATGTGATGGTGTTAGAACATGGGACTTTGGGCAATTATTAGGTTATAAGGGCAGAGCCCACATGAATGGGATTAGTACCCTTATAAAAGAGACCCCAGCAAGTTCCTCCAGCTCACCTGCCATGTGAGGACACAGCCAGAAGGTACTGTCTATGAACCAGGAAGAGGGACCTCCTCAGACACTGAGTCTACTGACATTTTGGTCTTGGATTTCCCAGCATCCAGAACTATGCGAAATAAATTTCTGTTGTTTATAAGTCATCTAGTGTGGTACTCTTTTATAGCAGCCTGAAAGAATTAAGACACTTCCTTTGAAGATTTTGTAGGTGTTCCTCCTCTCTCTTCTTGCAATGTATGTCATTGTGGCAAAATCTGTGAACAGCCTGAATTTTCTCAACACATAAATGCTTTACCTTTTTGCTTTCTTATCAAAAGGATTTGTTCTCTATGCTTAACATTCAATATTTTTATTAGCTTGTGCCTCTATATAAGTTTTTAGGGGCAAAATTGGCAAGATATGGAACATAGTGCATTCTTACATTTAGATTCAAGTTTTTGAATTGTTTAATTGTTAAGCTCTGCTTTAGCTGGTATACTGGATTGAACTGTAGGAAAAGAAGACAAGTCTTCAGGTGTGAACAAGCAAAACACCTTGTGACTTCAGGGCTGATGTGATATCATCGAACTCCTTACCAACATCAATTACACCTAGAAATACTGGGATTTATTTTTGCTATGTAACTGGGTCTTATTCCTGGAAGACCATATCAACCCAAGCTTAAAAAAAGAAAAACACATCAATTCCATATACTTGCAATGGGGAATATTTGCATGGGTGCTGCATGAACCACTTTCATGTATTTAGTCATTACACTTTGAAGAATAAAATGCATTGTGAGGTGTCTGAATTCATGTTATAACCAGTTGAGTTGGCCAAGGGTCCTAATCTGGATAGTATAACAGCAGTGCGATGTACTCAAGCAATCTTTCAGCTAATGGGAATCAAATGCCATTTTCTATACCTGCAACTTTTTCACTTTGAAAGGTACAGATCCTTCCACTCCCAAAAGGTCTAGAAATATATCTTGATAACAAAATGATGAGTCCAGAAAGGAGGTCTAGTTGAGACAATCAATGAGGCCCCATTGGTCTACAAAAGAATAAATGTAGCATAGCATTTTCCCTTTTCCAGTCTTAACTGTGTTACCTTGCCCTCTCTCCTACTTGGGAATTGCACTTGATGAGCTGAGGTCCAGGCTGCATAGCTGGCTCAATGTCACATAAACCTCAACGGCCCAAGAGTCACTCCTGTTTCTTGGAAAGAAGGCAGGCTTGTCTGATTGTTAAGTTGGTGAACTCTCTCAGTTCCCCAGAGTGTAAGCTGAAAGACAATCTCTTTGTAAGAGCCATTCCCTATCCAACACTAACAACATGAAGAGCATGTAAACAATTGCCTGGACTGATTGTTACAGTGGTTGAAGCAAAGCAAGAGTGGCTTTCACTCAGACAATGGAATCTTCCCTCTATATGCAACTATCCAGTCTTCCATTGCTGGGGCTTTTCACACTGCAAGAGGGTGCAGCCTCAAAATGTGCTAACACTCTCTGCAAGGCCCAGGGCAAAGGGCTCTCAGGTCACTACCACATGACTTCCATTTCACTGCCTCTGGGTGACCTTTGCTTAAAAACAAAAGCTAAACTCCACAGTTGGATTTTTTTAAAGGAGTTATTTGCTGTATACCCCTCCCTTTCTAGACTCTCCCAAATGAGTTTAATTCTAGCTCTACCAATCTTTTGGTAAACCAAGTGAACATTAGGAATCCCAAAAATATATAGTTAATTATATATTACTGAAAAGCACTGTGCTTGGGAACGACCATACTGTCTTTCAAGTATGCACTATTTGAACACAACAATAGAAAACATATAAAAACACAGGAAGACAAGAGCAGGATGCCAGGTTTGGCCTTTGTGTTGTCAATCTTTTCACGTAAAAAATGAGATGGAAAGGATTGTGATTGGAACATTTATGTTTTTCTTTCTCCCAGTACTAAATTTTCAGTGTTGAGAGAGTGTCCAATTTTGTTTAAGCATGAACTATAACAAAATTTACCAGTACAGTCAGATTCCGACTCTGCCATTTGCTGTAAAAGCAGACGTCTAAACCTTAAATGGTGTAGAGTTTCTCTTTTACCATCCAGTTGTATTTGCAAGTGATAATAAATGAGTCCTACTGATATTAGTCAATGTCTATATGCATATTTTGTTAAATTCTTTGGACATAAAAGTATCCCTTAATTCCAGGGATTTTGCAGCTGCCTTTGTAAAAATTATTAGATTTTTGTTTTGTATATAGTTACAGAAAACCTGAGGTGGTGTTTATATAATTGAAAATATTTTACTGCAAAGGATATATTTTGATATGGATATGGTTATTAGGTATGGGGGAAAATTCAGATGGCTGAGAATATGTTTTAATATGTAATGCTTGTTATAAGGGATAGCGGTGTTCAAATGTTAAATTTGTGTCACCTAAATACTAAATATAAACTGATTAGTTTTATTTTATAACTGGTTAAAATTTCATATGGTCATGATATGTGCCAGATACTTGTCACAGTGCCACCTGAGACCACCAGTTGCTGAGAACGGATGATCGTATGAGAACTCTTATAAGAGATTACAGGGCTCTAGTTACCATAGAAAATAGAAACATGAAGACTTGGTCCTCTGTCTCAAATAAATTTATCATTAATAGTTTAAAGTTATCAATAATCACTTTAAAGATACTGTTTCAATGTTTGTGGTTGGTGAGATGTTCATTGCAAGCCTAATTGATGTTTTTTTGTATGATTGTATGATTTTTTTTTTTTTTGTGCCATCCCTCCCAGCCCCAGCTGCATGATTTTTTAAATCTCTGGATGATTTTAAGACTTCAGCTTGCAGTTTGACTATGTCTAGGGGTGGATTTGTTTTTTCCTCTACTAATCTAAATGAGGTTTCTTTCTTTGGTATTGTAAAATGTCAGACTTCATTCATTCCAGATCCTCAGAGATTACCTTTCCTAATACTGCTCATTCTCTATAAGAATTTTGTATACATCACGTTAGAACTTCTTATAATGTATAATAATAACATCCATTGTCATTTATTAATCTCTTTCATAGTTTCCATTGCCTTGTTTCTCTATTATACTTGGAATATTTTCTTCAGCTGTATCGTCCAGTTTACTGCTACCCTTTGCCGTTTGAATTTCCATTGCATTTTTATTATAATATTTATATTTTTTATTTAAAAAAATTCTGTTTTTTTTCTTCTGGCCTATTCTTAATAGTTTTTAAATCATTGTTTATTTTCTAAAGGTACCTGTGGTTTTCTTAATATTAACTATGTTATATAATATAAATAATAGTTTCAAGATCTGAAATCCCATGGCCTCATTAATCCGTGATGCTGTCATGCAGTCTTGTTCTTTGTTATGTGTTGACTTTTGCTTTTTTCCATTGTGAGTTTATATTTAGTTGAATTTAATCTGTGAGTATCTCAAGAGCCTTAATGAGAGATGCTTTTATTGCAAGAGAAATTTTGCTTGCTTTCAGTGGGAGTCAAGAAGTATTACTGACCAGCACTACACTGGTGAACTTGGAGGATCTTGGCTTAACAATAAATCTCAGGACTACATTTCCCAATCTGAGGAATCCCAAGATTAGCTGGGTCTCTAATCACTAGAAATGATGTGCCATTCATCTCCAGCATGACTGTAACTTTTTGTTGACTTTCTGCTTGCTTTGAAGACTTATTTTTCATTATTTTCAGCACTGCATTATGAAGTATGTATCTTGTAATTTTCTAGTATGTAGTCATTTTGTTATAGAAAATTCCATCAGATTATCTGGTCCATTATATTTTGAAAGCAATTCTCCTTGAATAATTGTTTTTAGTATATAACAAATTTAAATGTCAATTAAAGCAACATACCCATGACTAGATATGTTTTTAATTTTAAAAAGTGCTACAATTTATAAAATATCACTTGACAATCTGAAATGGAAAAAAGCACTCTTAATCATTTTCATAAACAACATTTTACTTGAGAGTTTCTGTAGGGACTCTGCAGGTAATTTCATAAAAAGCTGTACTTAATTTGGGCTCTTGGATATGTAACATTCTCAAACAATAGACTTAATTGCAATAGTGGACATTCAGGTATCCTAAAAGACAATTTCGAGTTCCATAGTCTTATGGCTATTACTAATCCATGTGATTAGGGCCTGTTTGGTTTAAATAAGAATCCAAAAAAATAGCTGCTTGTCTTTTATTCCAAACAATCAGATTTTTATTTGACAAATAGCTTCTGCAAAGCACTATATCATTGATTGGGGATGAAAAAAATGTACAATAAATTCTATTTCAAAGAGTTTAATATAAAATCAAAAAAACAAGATATAGCTACATCAAGAAATCAGAAAAGATCTTATATCACAATAGTAAATGTGAAATAATGTGATGATATTCTTTTTTTTTTTTTAACTGGGAGAGCTGCTATGAGAAGGCGAGACTCTGAAGCCAGATGGTATTCTTAAGAAACCTGATGCTTTTCCCTGCATCTTCTCCAGCATCTGTTGTTTTTTGGGTTATTGATGTTGGTCATCCTGACTGGAGATAGGTGGTATCTCAGTGTGGTTAGTTTTAACTTACACTTCTTTGATGACTAGTGAAGCTGAGCATTTTTTCATGTTTCTGTTGGCTGCTTATATGTTTTCTTTTGAGAAGTGTCTATTCATATCTTTTGCCCACTTTGTAATGGGGCAGTTTGTTTTTTCTTTTCAGCACGTTTGAGTTCCTTGTAGATCCTAGATGTTAGGCCTTTGTCAGATACACATTGGGTAAATATTTTTCCCATTCTTTGGGCTGTCTCCCCACTCTCTTGATGGTCTCATTGACTTTGCAAGAGCTTGTCAGTTTGATGAGGTCACACTTGTCTATCTTATCTCTTATGACATGGATACTTGAGGTTTTGACCAGGAATTGGTTGCCAGTTCCAATTTTCATAAGGGTGTCTCCTGCATTTTCTAAGGTTCTTATAGTTTGAGGTTTTACATTTAGGCCTTTGATCCATTTAGAACTAATTTTTGTGTCTGGTGATAGGTAGGGGTCTTGTTTTAGTCTTCTGCATGTGGTCAGCCAGTTTTCCCAGGACCATTTACTGAGTAGGTTTTCCTCTCCCCAGTGTGGAGGCTTTGTTGAAGATGAGTTGGTTGAGAAATTAAGGTTTTGCTTCTGGAATCTCTATCCTCTTCCATTGGTCTATATACCTGTTCTTGTACCAATACCAGGGTCTTTTATTGTAGCTTTAAAGTCTGGGAGTGTGAGACCTCATGCTTTTTTTTTTTGCTGTGGATTATTTTAGCTATTTGTGGTTGTTTATGTTTCCATATGAATTCCTGTATGGTCATTTACAGGTCTGAGAAGAATGCTGCTGGTAATTTAATGGGCATTGAGTTAAATATGTAGATTGCTGTGTGGGAAAAGGGAACACTTCTACACTGTTGGTGGAAGTGTAAACTAGTATAGCCTCTGTGGAAAACAATTTGGCGATTCCTAAAAGATCTAAAAATCAACCTCCCATACAACCCTGCAATCCCCCTGCTGGGAATATATCCGGTGGAACTCAAATCACTCTAAGAAAAAGATATCTGCATACACATGTTTATTGCAACATTATTCACAATAGCAAAAACATGGAACCAACCATGGTGCCCACCAAAAGAGGACTGGATAATAAAAAAATGCACATATACACAATGGAACATTATGCAGCCAAAAAGAAGGAGAAAATTATGAACTTCGCGGCAACTTACATGGACTTAGAGTTTATAATACTGAGTGATCTATCACAGAAACAAAGAACCGAATATCACATGTTCTCTCTCATAAGTGGACCTTGAACAACTATCGAATACTATATGAAAGGAATTGGCAGTAATGGGAAACTGCTGGAGGTGGGGCATACCTTATCAACAAGGATACCTGCATAATGACCATTTGTACTAACCCTGAATTGTACCCTGCATATTTAAAATAAAAAAAGAAACCTAATGCATCTTGGAAAAATATTTAAAATGCTTTGTTAATTTGGGGAGGGAGGTGTGACAGATTAGAAGTCAGTTTAAAAAAATTTGAAGGAACCATACTAATTAGCTCTAAAAGTGAGAACATTGGTAATTTTATTTTCTTCTTCTCACTAACCTATAATTAATAATTTTCATAATCAAAATGCCATCTATATAAATATGTAACACTTATAAATTAAAGTAAAACTCCAAAAGATTTATTCATTTATCTTGATTATTTCAAATACCACAGTTTCTAAACTTTACAAAAATGTACCACGGCCTTTGTTATTGTTGTTGGAATCTGTTTCAGGCAAATAACTTCCTGGTGTTTGTGCTTTTAAAAACTTCACCAGTTACACACATTTCTAGGAAATGTAACAGCAAAGAGGCCTATAACTTCCTTTTCCACAATCTCACTGAAGTGATTGAGGAGAAATTAGAATGCAAAGCGAGAACTTTACTGGTCTCAAAATTAGAAAACTGCCAAATAAGTCACACATAAAGGAATTTCTTGTGGATAGTGTGAGATTTGCATGAAATGTGACTAGAATCTGCTTATAACTCCATTTCCTGAGAGAACACTGGCTTTTTAGGTGAAGTTATACAGAGAAAGTGCTGGAAATTCCTCCATAATTTCTTTTCTTTTTCTTTATTTTTTAATCGACAAATATAACTATATATTTATGGTAGACAGCATGATATTTTGAAATACCTACATATTTTGAAATGGCTAAGTAGAGATCATTAGCATATGCATTTTGTTGTGGTGGGAACAGTTGAAATTTACTCTTATTTTCAAGTAAATAATACATTTTTCTTAACCGTAGTCATGATGCTGCACAATAAATCTCTAAGATTATTCCTTCTGTCTAACTAAAAAAAATTTTTTTTTTGAGTTGGAGTCTCACTTCGTTGCCCAGACTGGAGTGCAGTGCGCTCCCGGCCACCGCAGCCTCGACCTGTTGGGCTCCGGCGATCCTTTCACCTCAGCCTTCCAAGTAGCTGGAACTACAGGCACGCGCTACCACGCCCAGCTAATTTTTGATTTATTGTGGAGATGAGGTCTCGCCAAGTTGCCCAGGCAGGTCTCGAACCCACGGGCTCAGGCAATTCACTCACCTCAGCCTCCCAAAGCATGGGATTACAGGCTGAGCTACCGAGGCCGGCTTAACTAAAATTTTATATCCTTTGACCAACATCTCCACAAGTGTCCCACAGCCCTCAGGACCTGGTAGCAACCACTCTATGCTCTGCTTTTACGAGTTCAATTTTTATAGATTTCCCCATACAAGTGAGATTATCCAGTATTTGTCTTTATACTCCTGGCTTACTTAACATAATGTCCTCCAGGTTCATGCATGTTGGCACAAATGATAAGATTTCCCTTTTAAAGGCTGATTAGCATTCCATTGTTTATATATAACATATTTTGCTCATCCATTCATCTGTTGATTCGTATTTAGGTTGATTCTATATCTTGGCTATTGTGAATAATGCTGTAAGAAACATGGACGTGCAGATATCTCTCCAATATGCTGATCTCATTTCCTTTGGAGATATATCAAGAAGTGGGATAGCTGGATCATATGATACTTTTATTCTTAATTTTTTGAGGAATCCATTCTGTTTTCCATAATGGCTATATTAATTTATATTACCACCAGCATACAAAAGTTCACTCTTCTCCTCATTCTTGACAACACTTTTTGTCTCTTTTTCTTTTTGATAATAGTTATCCTAACAGATGTGAAGTAAAATCTCATTGTGGTTTAATTTGCAATACCCTGAGGATTAGCGATGACTTTTTTATATAACTGTTGTCCATTTGTATGTCTTCTGAGAAATGTCTATTCAGGTCACTTGCATTTTTTTGAAATTGAGTTATTTTGTTTTTGGCTATTGAGTTGCTTGATTTTCTTATATATTTTGGATTTTAAGCACTTATCAGATGTAAGATATATTAATATTGTCTCCTATTCCATAGGTTGCCTCTTTGCTCTGTTGATTGTTTTCTTTGCTGTGTAGATGCTTTTTAGTTTGACATCATCTCATTAGTTTATTTTTTATTTTGCTGCCTCTGCTTTTGGGAATCATGTCCAGAAAATCATTGCCTAGACCAATACCATGAAGCTTTTTTCCCTAGTTTTCTTCCAGCAGTTTTACAGTTTCACGTCTTACATTTAAGTCTTTAAATTCTGAATTGACTTTTGTATAGAGTCAGGGATAGGATCTAAGTCTACTCCCCTGTATGGAGACATCCATTTTTCCTAAAATCACTTACTGAAGAGATTGTTCTTTCTCCATTGTGTGTTCTTGGTGTTTTTGCCAAAATTCAATTGACTTTAAATGAGTGAATGTGTTTCTGTACCTCTAATATTTTGTAATTTGAAGTGGCAGAGAATGAAAGCATTTGGAAGCCTTTTTTAGTATTGGAGTTGCTATACCCATGTTCCCTTTCCTGACTTTGAGAGACTTACAGCATTGAAGAGCAGGAGTGTCCTTCATTTTCATCTTGTACATTGTTTGCTTCCTTTAATTTTCTGCAAAGTTCAAAGAAGTTGGTATGCAAAGTTTTCTTCTCTGTTTTGGGGTATGCTATCAAAATATTCTGCCTCTTCTTCTATCTTTTGCATGCTTTATGTACTTTATTTTTTGATAAAAAGTTTTGTAAGCCTCACATGTAATGCCATTTCTTTCCTGTTTATTTATCTTTGAATGAATTCAATCTACGTAGGTGTGCTAAGTACCCAAAGTTAATACTAGGGGAGACTCATTGGGATACTGGTGGTCTCTTGCTGTGGTGCTTGCTATATTACTTGCAGAAGAAAAGGACAGGCTTACAATAGATGTCTCATCAGAAACCCAAGCAAACCAGAAGCCAATGGAATGACCTCCTTAAGGTCTAAAACCAAACCAAACAAAATTGGACAGCAAAAAAAGGGTGAACCCAGAATTCTATGAATAGAGGAAATTTTTCAAAATTAAGCAGAAATAAAGTCTTTTCCAGGCAAAGAAACACCAAGAATTATTACCAGCATTACTACTTTGCTACTTAAAACAATGTTAAGCTAAGTTTTTAGTTAAGAGCAATGATACCAGACAGAAACTTAATTATAGTAAGTTCCCATTGAACCTTGTGGCTAGGTTCTTGAAAACAACGACTTTAAGCAAAAATAACATATATGGCAGGTTCTCAAATAACGTCATTTATTATAATGTCATTTTTTATTTTATTATAAAGTTGATGAAAGAAAAACTGATTTTGTTGTATATCATTCACTTAAAGTTGTGGTTTCCAAGAACCTGTTGATAATGTTAAGCAAGGACTTACTATACACACAAATAAATGCAGAACTCTGGAAATGGCTACAATAAAATTATAATTTTTATTATTTTTGATTACTCTAAAACAAAATGTGCATCTAAATAAAAGATAGTAGCAATGAAATTTGTGTTTACAGCATATGTAAAAATAAAATGTATAACGAAAATAGTACAAAAGATGAGAGAGAGGAATGGGGTTTTACCCTCGGTGAGTCAGGACGGTTTTCACTTTCTACCTGAAGTGCTGTGATTGTTGATGCTGGTTGCCTAGCTAGATGATGTGAATTCATTTAAAAGTTTAAAAAGAGTGAAAGAAACTGAGATGCCTAGCACTATAAATGCCACCAAGTATATTCTACTAGGAGTATTTCTCTTTCACCATTAAGCTATAGCCATTAATTTTGAAAAACAAACAAATGAATTAATGTCAATTATTGCCTGTTGTGGTAAAGAATGTTAAATTTTAGAAATGATAGTAGATCCTCTATAAAGAAAACTTAAATTTAAGTTTATAATTAGAGATTTAAATTTTTGGCCACATCCCATGTCTTCTTAGTGATTTTTACAAAGTTCTGTATAGGAAATAAGACAGCAAAATTTTACCAGGAATGCATTAAAAAATTCAGTACAAAATATAAGGAAAATAGGCCTCAAAACAGTTAGACATAATTTGTATAAGACATAAAGCCATAAAAGAAGAAAGGCGACAAAGGAAGAACTTCAAGTTGAGAAAAACATTTAAAAAAAATTATGGTGAATTCTGCATGTAATTAAAATGATTAAATCAGTTTAAGACAAAATAAATTTAGAACCACATTGACCCAACTTACTTGACTATCTATACCATTCCAAGTCTGTCTCTTAGTATGCCATTGATTGAGCAAATGAATCGTGAATGAATGAGCAATTAATTCAACACTGGTCACGGAAGTCAAAGTTTCAGAGAAAATGCCAGGGTCCAGCTGAGCCATAGCTGGAGGCAAGAACAAAAATCAGCAACACTGATCTGTCTTTATTTAAAATTGTAATGTTTTGTTCATTTTGGATTTTCTAAGTTAGTTTTTATTTTTATCAATACTGCACTATAAATCCTTTATCTCAATTACTGTATTTTTTTAAAGCACTTCCTGAAGTTTTGTGTCCAAGACAAGTTCCTAGCTCATCTCTCCCTAGCCTGCAATGAATAATGGTACTGGGATAATTTCTACATCCAAATCTTTGCTCTGTGTGGTGTTCTAATTGCAAAACAAAATGAAACAAAAGTCAATATGTGAAGAATGAGAAAGCAAATCATATCTACTTTATATTCAGTGAATAGTATGAACCTTCACATACTGGGACTATAGTGGTCAGAGAGCATTTGAGATATGAGCCTTTGTTTTATTATGAAAGAATAGAACATTTCTTCCCATGAACAGCATAAGGCAGTAAGGCCAATTAGCAGTTTAGGGTTATGCATTTCCATGTTCTCAGAGAACAGAGGTCATTGGCTGAAAATCAGTCAGAGCAGAACTTTTAATTTTCTTTTCCCTGCTACTAATGCCCCTGGGGGAAGGAAACTGGAAGACAGCCAAGCCAGTAAATTTTTCATTGTCTAAGGGACATTGTGAAGAGACTTCATCAGCAACACAGAAGACACAGGCCTCAGCCAAATGAGAATTGCACAAATGAGAAAAGGATTCATGGCTGGGGGCAAGGAACCCTTTATAGCTCTTTAACTAGATCTGTTGTATAAAAGGGAAATTTGTGTATTTTGTAAGAGTTGTGAGAATACACATTTGTCTCCTTTAGTAAATTGATTCATTTTTGTATCATTCTCAGCACTGTAATTGAGAGGTAGGTTTCAGTAATTATTGTTTAATGGATAATTAACTAATACAGCAATTTCTAATCTATCTTAAATTCACAGAGCACATTTTAGAAAAACATTTTCATGGAAGAGTATGATGTAATATAATCTCACTGGTCCCAAGATAATGCACCGTTAACTTAGTTCATTAAGAATGAGAGATTAATACTTTATTAACTCAAGATGAGTCTTAAACACAGTCAAGCACTGTATAATGGCATTTTAGTCAATGATAGACCACATATATGACAGTGGTCTCGTAAGATTATAATATCATATTTTTACTGTAGGTTTTCTATGCTTAGATGTACAAGTACTTCCCATTGTGTTGCAATTGCCGACAGTGTCCAGTACAGTAACATACTACACAGGTTTGTAGCCTAAGAGCAATAAGCTACAGCATATGGCCTAGGTATGTAATAGCTTATACCATCTAGGTTTGTGTAAGTACAGTCTGTGATGTTCACACAACAAGGAAATGACCTAATAATCCATTTCTTAGAATGGCTGCCTGCCACTAAGTGATGCATGACTACGCATCTAAATCACAGCAGATAATTTACACTTTAACATGTGAAATAGTCAACTGTGCCAAGACAGGTCTGCCCTACTATTTTGATTCAGAAGAAAAGAGAAAGAAAAACAAGATGGGGCACATATTTCAACAGAGGCTCAAGAACTAAATATAAAAAAAGTAAATGCTGGAGAAAGCAAAGAGAAACAGATAGAGGTAAGTGCTAGTCAAGCTGAGAAATTTCAAGACAAAGTTACTCAGAAGTGTGAAAAATATTACTACTTGATGCCTGTTTGGTGGGGCTGCCCAAGAAACTGGAAGTAAACTCTGAACAGAGGATTTCTAAGGTTAATTTTTAGGAAGGAAGCTATTATTATTTAACTTAGGAACAAATTAAAATATTATAATGGAGTTTTTAATGAATAAAAACTCTAATTCTTCTGTAAACAAGGTTTACCAAAAATATATCTATTTACTCCCATGTATTGTCAAACTTATTCTCAATCATTGGCAAAGTTTAAATTGACTTCTATAATGTTTATTTTTACTTGTTTCTTAATTATCTTTTTCCATTTAGTTTTTACTTATTTTTATATCTCAGAATTGTTCACTTTATTACATTGTATGAGTTTTAAAGTTTCTTTGCTAATTTCTTTTTCTACAGTTACTTCCTAGTTAACCACATTGGATTGTATCCTTTGTTTATATTTTTACAACATAAATTTAATTCTAGTTTCTCCCACCAGGTCAAAAATATGTCCCTTTATCCTAGAGTATTATTTCTGGGCATATTTAAATTAGAATCCCTCAGGGCTCTTCTTATTTTACTCAAATAAACTTTTCCCACATTCAAAAATGAACCAACTATTTTCTTTTAGCAAAGTTGAGCAGTCTTACAGATAATTTTAAAATACATGTTCCTAACTTGACTTTTATTATCGTAAGTGTTTGAATACTTTTTATTGAACTTATTAAGTTGTAAGCGATACTTTTCACATTGAAAGCCACTGACATGACAAATGAAAACATACAAATGTCTTGTCTTGGGCATATCATAACTCTTTCTAGTTTAAGAGTACTACTTATCATCTGTCTACCAGGACTGATGTAAGAGTATGGTATGATAGCTTGAGAAAGTTTTAACCTTACTCATTTGAGCAGTTTTATTTCTTTGATTTGGGTGTTTATGCCTATATAAATGTTTGTGTGTATGTGTGTGTGGGTGTATGCATGTGTGTGTGTGTATGTGTGTGTGCTTGTGGGACGATGATTGACACTGCCTTGGTATCTGGAATGACGCATTACTATCTGTGAAAACAGAAATTATGTCCTTTATCTCTACTACCCCAAAATTTTCAGGAGAAACATGAGAATTTTCATCATCATGACACTGTATATAAACAAAGTTGGTTTATTTACAAAACCATAATTTGGCAGCATGCTTTCAGTATTGGCACATGACATATGGTTGAGAGCTCTGTAGTGAATGGTCATTTGCACCCGGCATGGCTGGCCTTCGTGCGGTGCTAAAGATGCGTGCACTATATTTCGACCCTTCATGCTGCTTCCTTAATCTATTCATATGCTGGTATTCACCTCTCAGTGAACCAGCAAATGCAGTAACTTAAGTAGAGCCCTTCATGAGAAGGCACCATATGAGCAAAGTGCCTGGAAGTAGCCACTGCTGGCAGATAAGCCAAGGACTTCCTACTTCCCTAAGTCTCCATTGGCCAGCTGTTTGGACTTTCTGGTCCTCAGTCTCTTACCTGCACAATGTGGGTGGTGACCTGGATCTCTGGTGCTAAACTGGGCCTTACAAAGTCTTAGGAGTAAGTGAAGATGCCCTATGGGCTGCCTGATGGGATGAGAGGAAGCCTCCAGAAGTAGGACTCTCAACCTTCCTCCAGCAGATCAATGTGATGTCATCTCTTTGGCATTATTTACTGTGGATGCTGGGGTTTTATACAAGATTCTGTTTGAAACAAGGCTTTAGCAAACACATTTGACAACAATCCAACGGCCTTTCCCATTTTTAAAACCAGTTTTCCTATGGATTAACTATAATATGTAAACTATTTTAAATCAGATGTTCTTTAATTGCACCTTTTGACTTTTGTAAGGTGTCCACCTTTATCACCTTACTGAAATGAAGTGTCAGGAGGACAAATGTGATCCCCACTCTGTTCCAGGGTCACAGAGTCATCACTTGACCTGTGCCGGGGTCACCTAGACAAGAATCCAGACTCCTACCAGGCCTGTTTCACTCTACCATCTCTCCTCTACCATCTCGTATCAGATCCAGACAGCTGCCTTTCTCCATTCTAATTTGAACTTATCATCTATCAGGATGACTTGGACTAATTCCTGTAATACATTTGTTCTCCGTGTGTGTTAACTGTTCATATAGTTTTATAAGAATTATATGAATGTGCTTACCCCAGGCAGACATTTTCATAGTTAGCAGTATGATGAACAGATTCTCAGTCCTAAATAAAGTTCTCTATTCCCTGTGCAAAACATAGCTGAGTGATGTCAACAGAACACTCAGTGTCTATAACCAACTTTTGTTTTTCTACATCTATTTCTTACCACCAGGTGTACTTATCAAGAGTCGGTTTTGTTTGTTCCCCATCTTGGTCTTGACAGTTTTCTTGTTATTACAGTCATATATTAATTATATATCATAAACCCTTTGATATGTGGCTTTGAAAGAGTTTTTTGGCGAACAGTAAATGCTTTGGGCAAGTTTGATGAAAGCAAGTCACTTAAAAATGCTTTCCAGTTAGGTAATGGTGAGAAAACCATAATAAAGAAAATAATATAAACATATGGAAGCAGTATTGTCCTTAAAAGTAATTATTATTTTGTCCAACTGATCTCACATTATGGCAAAAGAGTCTAGTGTGCAGTTTAGCATTTAGTTTACGGATGCATTAAATTTTACCAAGTAACAGATCCTCAAGGATATGTAGGTAGCATTTAGGGAATGTATCAGCTACTTAGATACTACAAGACCCTGAAAAAAACCAAGCCAGAATTTAAAAAAAAGCGAGGCTTTCACTGTCCTAACTCCATCCTTAAATGGTCAAGAGATTGTATTTGCTATGGTTTATTGTTATCATAAACCTTGTTATTTTCAACTAGGTTGTGCTGCCCAAACAGATAAACAAATAGAGAAGTTAGCTGAGTTAAAGGAACTGTAAGATAGGACGTAAAGAAAGTACTTATCTTGCAATCAAGAAAATTGGTACAAATTCAGAAAATAATTTGTGGTGATCCAAAGTGATACAGAAATATATTCAAATTTTAAAATATGTTTTAAGTCTGTGATTGGATATATGTTGGCTTTTCCTCGTTTAAACGGTGATTTTCTATTTCTGATAATTAAAACATAAAAAGCAGCCATTAATCTGATGTCTCCTCAAATTCACAAAAGAAGAATCAGATAATGTTTATATAAGGATGGCTGAAAAAAAGTGTAAAAAATATTCTGGCAGCAAAAATGAGAGACCTCAATGCTTCCTGAAATGTCAGTGATATTATTACAGAGAAGACATTTGAATAGTTTGGGAAGGAATTTCAAGGTAAAAAAGAGGGAAAAGAAAGAAAGTGGTGTGGAAGAGCTAAATAAGAGAGTGTGGAGGTCCCAGAGTGGATGGAATGCAGGGGGCAGTTCAGGAAAGAAAGAGGGAAAGAGATGAAGGCAAGGGTAAGAGACGGGTTTTCAAAAACATTGGTTTTCATTGTTTCTCCAAGTTCATCATGGAGTGGTTTCCAAGATCTCAGTCCAATTGTAAATGTACAACCACCTAGTGACTATGTAACAACCATATTCAGCTAAATGTTGGAAAAAACAAGGTTTTATGTTGAGAAATAAAATAAAAAGAAGATTGCTGTCATTTCTTTATTGCTTATTCAGTGACAGGCATGGAGTTAGATATTATTTATGGTCTCATCGTTTGCAATCCCATGAAATGCATTATTAATATTTTCCATTTTGAAGATAAGTTAACTTAGTTGTTTTTTTTTTGAATTGGAGTCTCACTCTGTCGCCCAGACTGGAGTGCAGTGGCCGCTCCCGGTCACCGCAGCCTCGACTTGCTGGACTCGGCGATCCTTCCACCTCAGCCTTCAAGTAGCCAGAACTACAGGCGTGTGCTACCACGCCCGGCTAATTTTTGATTTGTTGCAGAGACGAGGTCTCACCAAGTTGCCCGGGTGGGTCTCGTACCTGCGGGCTCAGGCAATGCACTCACCTCAGCCTCCCAAGGCGAGCCACCGAGCCTGGCTAACGTAGTTTTAAAAATGCTATGTCACTTGCTCCAAAATTCTCTAACCAATGAGTGGCATAACAAGGACTATGCCTGTAGACTACCTCTGAAGTCCACACTAAACTTTCACTAGCTTGCCAGACCAACACTCACTGGCCCCTGGAGCACAGAGTTCAGAGCTGCAGCAGTTGGGGTCCCATGGCTACAAGGTGAACTCTGCACTGAGTTGTGTGGGAGTCCAAGCCGGGAGCAGACAGGGAAAAGGAATGACACAAATTTTGCTGGGGCCCCCATGAACAGAGGCCCACACAGAGGCAGGCCTGGATTCTTATGGGGTCCGCATTCCAGCCAGAGGTCCCAATGGCATCCGGTCTGACTGGAGAGGCCTAGCTCTACCGAACTCATGGACTGATTGATTGGAGACATTCATCTATCAGGCTAGACCGATGGCCCAGATGCATGAATGATTCCAGCTTCAGGTCCTGCTGTTGCTTGTTTCCTTTGAATACACAGAATATTGTGGACTCAATGAAGACACAGGAGTCATATCCAGCTCATCATCCAAAGGCTGACTGACCTTTCCATACATAGACACGACTCCTGGGACATGGCTGCCATAGCCGTACCCCGGGGAATGTCTGTCTCCCTCGCTCCCCTTGCTTTGACTGCTAAGGGGAGTTTCAGGCTGTACCACTCATAGTCCAGTGATCTCTCTTCTCCCTCCCATCCACCCAGTTGTCTAACTTCATATGTATAAACACAAATACACATTTCCCTAAGGATTAGCTCAGACAATTTTATATGTGATCACTCATTTGTGCCAGGGAACAAATGAACACACATGGGATCAGGTATAAGCCATGTCTCTTCGTTCATAAATGCTGATGCACATAAATGCTGATGCACAGATACTAATTGTATATATAACTTATATCAGCCACTGAGCATTTATTTACTTAATAGTTAAAAAACTGCTAGAATTTCTATAAGGAATAACATTAACCACATGGCAGTTTAAAATAATATATATAATAATTATATAGATAAATATAATAGACATAGCTTAATATTTTAAATAATATATTATTTAATAACATATAAATGGATATATAGAAGGTTGTGCATATTCTGAATTTGTCATAGTGACAAAATTTTAATTAAACTTATGTGTACCTTTCAACCCTGTATTTAGCCACAAACGATATGCTCCTCCTTCAATAGTTTATACCTGTACTTGTCAATTGTATCTGATAAATTATTAAATGTATATGTACAAAATCACGAATCTATCATCAATAGGTATTATAATTATATTAGCAACTGTACTATAATTATACAATAGTACTATTAAACTTTACTATGCTAAATGGCGTTAGTTATGGAAATCTATCAGAGGTTGTCATTGAGGAAGTGGCTCTTGTTTATCTTTCTGGTTTATATTTAGAAAAATATCTAAAATGTACAAAAGCAGTTGTGATCCTTTTTTAAAAATTTGCTGATATTATTGCACATTTTAAGAAGCTACATCACATTATTTTAAATGTTTCCAATTATTTTTCCAAAGAAGAGAACTGCTAACAAATCATGATTAAGTGTGATGTCTTGAAACATAAAATGCTTTTCTTGTCCTGATGTGCTTATGCAAACCAGAATATAAATTCAGTTTCTGGCAGAATAATGAATGCATTTACGTCAACCCTTGGGGAATATTGTGGCAAAAATGTTATCAGTGTCTTTAGTTTGCCATACATGGAATAATTACTTTCTTGTCTTCATGATTCAGCCAGAGCCCTAGAAAAATCAAAGGACAGCATGGTCCAGGTGTCTTAAAGAACTCCTACGTACAAGGGGAGGCCCCCCAAACCTGGAATTACCTTTTGGAGGGCAAGCCACTTGTAGTACAGGCTTTCCCTACTAGGAAAGTGTTCTAGAAACCCATCGGCATCAGTGTACTGACTAGCATTGTTGTGAAAGGCTGCGTATGGCTTCAGTGATTTTTTTTTTCAGAGATTCTTTCAACACACTTGCCTATTTCATGAAAGGCAATTTATGAGTGCACCTGCCCACGCCACTCTGAATGTTTAGCAGTTTGACCAAAACAGCATGACCCCCATGCCCTACCCTCCCTATTCACCCCTTTTTACCTCTAGCAACTTTTTTTTTCTTGTTTCTCTGGATAGCAAACATTCTCAAAGGGAAATGTTTTACCAATGTGGACAAGGTAAAACAAAAAATGGCAAAAGCACTAAAAGGCATCGGAATCGACCATTTCAAAAACTGTTTTAAGCAGTGAAAAAAGTGTCTCAATAGGTGAATTTCATCAAACGAAGAGTACTTTGAATGTGACTGAAATTTATACATGTAAGAATTAATACACAATTTTTAAATAAATAAATGTCATTTTGGGGGATACCCCATCAAAAATGTAAAAAAAGCCTCTCTGAAACTACTGTTCCAAATTATAGCAACACAAGCCTCATCATTACAGGGACAATGAGGGACACATAATGGGTTTTAGATTCCTTAAGGGCCTTAGAAATATATGAATTTGAGAAACTTGAATCAGAGGTGGAAATGATTAGTTATTACCGACAGGTGTCCACTCCTGACTTTGGCCTTGTATATCCGTTTTGACTTATAGTTGTAAGATACATATCTAATTTTACTTTTGAAATCTAAAAGTTTTTTTCAGCACCTGGAACAGAATTCTTAACATATAGGGCTTATACTGAGTTTTTGTTGTTGTTTTGTTATTTTTATGTAGTTCTTAGTTCGATCTAAATACTGTATAGTTTTGAAAGAAGAACTTTCTTCTGGGATAATATATGTTACCCTTGGTAAAAATAAATAAATGGATAACTGCAACTTTCCTTACTAGAAAATTCACTCCTTATCACTACAAACAGAAAAATTCTTATCAGGCTTTTTTTTTTTTCTTTACAGAAAGGTCTCTATTTTTATTTAAAACGCATTTTTCCCTGTAGTTTATCATTGTCCTTTTGTGTTAAGGTCCCAGACAGTTTTTAAAACTTGTTATACATTTTAAAAATTGCAGTTTGTTTTTTGAGATAGAGTCTTATTCTGTTGCCCAGGCTGGAGTGCAGTGGCGCAATCCCAGCTCACTGCAACTTTGATCTCCTGGGCTCAAGTGATCCCTCCACCTCAGCTTCTTAAGTAGCTGAGACTACAGGTGTGAGTCACCACACTTGGCTAATTTTGTATTTTTTCTGCAGACACAAGGTCTCACTATGCTGCCTAGGCTGGCAGATTCAACTTATTTTTATTAGATATAATTTCATTTCAGGCCACCATCAAGGTTCTTTTAGATTTCCAGTGAATTTTATGATTTTAATAGTTCCTGTCCAAGTGCAACATGGCTTAGTAGGATTTTATCAACAAATCTTCTTGTATAATTAAACTCATCAAGTATACTTGTAGTTATACGTCAAATTAAGTCTTACTAAAATAGAGATTTCCCCCCCAAAATAAGTATGTTTATGAGAAAATATTCCAATTAGGTATAAAAGAGATAAGCATACACTGTAATAGATTGCCAGAGGGAGAATACATGAAAAGAAAAAATAAAATTATGTTACTACTTAGTATAAATGTCTCTTTATCTGTGTTGCCCTTCAAAAGGCCAGAAGGGAGCTGTAAGGATCAAGGCAATCATTGATCTCATCACCTCTTTTTTACACATAAGGAAATGTGTAAAAAGCACTGAGGCCTGGAAGGCTTGTGTGACTTTCCCATAGGACACAGCTAGTAACTGGGAGAGACAGGACTAGAAAGCACGTCCTCTGATCCCACTAATGCATTCCTCACCATCCTCTGACTCTGGTCTGGAATGAAGCCAAGGGAAAAGTCATATCAAAAAGTATATTAAATCATAAAAGATAATGAAAAATTTCAGAATAAACATAAGAAGTGAGAGGAAAAACGTCTCAAGGCAAGACCCCATCGGCATTCAAAATGCAGGGAGAAGTAGAGACACTAATAAAACAGAAGGTGATTGAGACACTAATAAAACAGGAGGTGATTGAGAAATAGCCAGGGTATCCACAAGAAGCCAGGGCAAAACAGAAGTCCAGCAGTCGAGGAAGAAGGAATTTTGAAGAGACTGTACACCATCACGAAGTGATTCAGAGGTCAAGTCTTCTCCTTGAGAGTGCTTTTCCTACAATGGCTACATTCTCCTGAAGGTTTGGTGTTTTGTTTGTTTTTCTTTACTTTTCTGGTAAATTCTTTGACCTTCTTTACTGGCTCATTTCCCCTGGTGAGCCTTAATTTTTAGAATGCTCAGGTCTACGTCTTGACCTTCCCTCTCTTCCCTATAAGTAGTTCCTAAATGACCTAGTTGAATCTCATGTCCTTAAATAGACCCACATGCTGAGGTCTCCCAGGTCTACAGCTTTAGCTCTGTGTTTCCTGAGAGGTTCTGATTGTATATGCAAAGTCTTCTGTGAGACGTACAGATACTTTTCAAACTCAACATGATCAACTCTGGTTTTTTACCCCCAAACCTGCTAATTAAAAAAAATCACACCCTGGGCTGGGCATGGTGGCTCACACCTGTAATTCCAGCATCTTGAGAGGCCAAAGTGGCAGGATCACTTGAACTCAGGAGTTTGAGATCAGCCTGGGCAACATAGTGAGACCTTGTCTCTACAAAAAATAAAAATAAAAAAATAAAAAAAATTAGCCGTATGTGCTTGTAGTCCCAACTACTTGGGAATCTGAGGTGGGAGGATTGCCAGAACCCGGGAGGTCAAGTCTGTGGTGAGTGGTGATCATGCCTCTGCCCTCCAACCTGGGTAACGGAGCGAGATTCTGACTCAAAAAAGAAAAAAGTCACTCCCTGAAATGTATGTTCCACTGCTTTTTCTGTACTATCACCAGTTAATCCCAATACCATCCTTTTCCATTTAGACTCCTGCCTCAGTCTCCTAACTGCTTTCCCATTCTTAATCCTCCGTAATCTATTCTCAGGGAGAAGAGGAATCTGATTTAAATCACCAATCAGATCTTGTTTACTCCCTATTTAAAACCTTTCATGTGCTTTCATCTCAATTAAAATTGAGCCTGTCCTTGTGTCCTTGTGCTCTAGCCAGCACAGCCCCACCTGGCAGGTCTTAGCTTCCACCTAACACTCCAGTCTCATCCAGCACCACTTTCCTCCTGTTAGTCTTTTTCCAACATCACTGGCTTTTTAAACTGTCATTGTTATTTAAACACTGTACAAGCACAGTCCCATTTCCAGCATTTAAGCTTGCTGTTCTTTGACCTGGAAAATGTCCCCCTGTGACCTTGTATCAGTGGTTATTCCATGTCACTTATCTCCATAACTGCCACCTCCTAGGGCATTACCTGTGTTGAGTCTCTCCACAACACATGGTCATCAGATATTTTCTGTTTGTTTCCTCTATCCATATTCCAGAAATGTAGGTTCCACGAAAGGAGAATTTTGCCTGATCCCGGAATTATGGTTAATTAGAAGGCATGATATGCATTGATTGAAATAGTAACAGAATCTTATTATTAGGTGGCCATTGGATGTTTTTGATGTGGCTCTGAGTAAAAACACTAGTAAGATAAAATGCAAAAGGTGAGTGTATTTTTTCTGACTGATAAACTCAGTTGTGTGATTGACATAGGATTCAAATGAGGGAGGTTGCAAGACAGTTGCAGGCTTTACCTAATAGGAAGAGGTTAGTGATTAAAGTATAATTTCATAAATTATTACTCACTTGCCATTGTGATAGGTTCAATAAGAGAAAGACACAGGGTGTGGTGGGGGCATGTAACCAGGGATGCCACTCTATCTAGGTATCAGGGAAGACAACCTAAAGGAGGAGCATTTAACAGCCAATGGGTCCCAAAGGTTCTGAAGGACGAGTAGAAACTTGTAATCATATATCTTTTTTTTTTTTTTTTTTTTGAGTTGGAGTCTCACTCCGTCACCCAGACTGGAGTGCAGCGGCCGCTCCCGGCCACCGCAGCCTCGACCTGCTGGGCTCCGGCAATCCTTCCGCCTCAGCCTTCCAAGTAGCTGGAACTACAGGCGCGCACTACCACGCCCGGCTAATTTTTTGATTTATTGTAGAGATGAGGTCTCGCTTGCCCAGGCGG